>UYYF01004950.1:3904-22173 GCA_900618365.1 Thelazia callipaeda
GTATAATTTTGCTTGTAGTATCTTTTTTACGGATTAATAATTGTAATTATTAGATATAATTTTTAGCAATTTCAAAGTTTCAAGACGAAAAAAGTATTGAAATTTCAAAAAATAGAATTAAGTAAAACAAGAAAAAGCAAACTATTTGCTTATCTAGCAAATTATTAGACATTTTACATATTTTTAACGAATATTATTGATGAGCTATAATTCGAATTTTAAATATTTGAATTTATTTAAAATATTCAACTTTTAATTTTTTAAAATTTTAAATTTCAAACTTTTTATCCAAAATTTTTTAGCATTTTGTCAGCCAAAAAAAATGATTTCTCTCCATGTTAATTTAATCATAATGAATTTGTGATGACAAGTAGATGGCTTAGCTTTTCAATTAACTTTCCCTTGTAATTTGTGTTTTTTAAATTATCGACGTTATTTTTTCAAAAAAAAGTTCGCTATAATTGCAAGATATTATTTTTAGGCACACTTTGTAATCCAAAATGCAAATAACTTTCAATTTTCGTGCAACGTCTGATTTCCACTCGTTTTACTTACAAAGATTACTTGAGTTGACTTCCAAAACTTACTTATACTTTTCATTACTTTATAATTTTGATCTTTGACGGGCTTACTTTTCACTTGTTATTACACAAAGTTTTCTTCTTTCATTTTTGTCTATTCTACAGCATAATTTGAAAATTTACTTGCTTAATTTGAATAGAGTTAACATATATTTTGTATAGAATAATATTTATGAAATAAGTTTATTAATAAAGATTGTTTAGGGCAAAGTATCGAACAGCGAAAGTAATTGCGACATTGAAACGATCATTATTTTGACCTTTTTGCTGATAACACTGAATTTTAGCAATATTTTATCATTCAAAAATTGAATTTGAATTGATTAGTTTTATTAATTTCTATGAATTGATTTTTTAATAATAATATACTTAACACTTTATTATTTTCTGTACTAAAATGAAATACTTTTTAAACATTTTGTGAAATTACTTCAAGGCTTTTTACCATTTAAATTTTTGATAAAATGTTTTGAAAAATTCAAAATTTGTGTTATTTTGTTCAAAGAACCGTTTTTGTTATAATAATTTATCTCAAATTTTTATTGCATAAACCCAAAATATTTGAATATTTAGAAGAGTTTTGAATTCAATTTGAAATGAAATTTTTTTGAAAAATTTGTCATTTAGGAAAATTTTTCACTCAGAACTTTTTGTAATAATTTTTTGATACAAAATACTTTTGTCAGTCAGATATTTAAATTTGAATTTGGAAGAGTAATATGGATAATAATAGAAAAGGCTAAATGTTTGCAAACTAAAAATATTAATCATTTTTCTCATTTATACAAAATTTAAAAGGCATAATAAATTATTAATTATTATGTATAAATTATAGATCACATTGATGCATTTATATTTGTTGAAAGAACCATTGGTCAGTTTAGATTATTCGTTTATTTCTGTTTTATTATTTAGGCTATAATTTTAGTTATTTGCTATTTTTATTTTTACAAATCAGACATATTTTATACCAAATTTATTTGCTGAAATTATTTTGCTGTGTAAAGATTTATTTTTTGTAAATTCGACTGCGAGCAAACTTGCATGCAATTTAAATTTACTTATCGTTTATGGGAATTTTCAACCTTGAAAATGGTAATTAAATTTAAAAATAGATAAATTAATTCAAGATTGTAAAAGTTAATCTCAAAATAACTCATTTTACTTCTAATATTTGCTTTGAATTGGTCATTATTGTGATCAAATTATGCCCATCATTATGGAAGTCTTCATAAATTTTAATGATTTCTGTTATTATTTTTGTCTAATTTTATTCTTACTTCTAACTGAAGTATTTTAAGTAGTTTCTATCGCAGTTTTATTTAATTAAAATTCCATTTACAAATTACTAGTAAAATCAAGACAGAAATTATCATGAAAACGTTAAATAACCAAAGATAAACACATGAATTCAATGATTTGAAGGTCAGATCAGTCATGCAACAATAAGTAAACTTCTGAAATGGTAGTTAAAATAAAGTTAGTTGGAGTCATCAGTCAAATAGATCAAATTTCTAGGTCATCATCTTCTAGATCACACCTTTTAGCGTGATTTTAAGAATATACTGACTAATTGATTTTACGCATACATATTTGGATGCATTAACTTTTCCAGTTCTTGTAATTCTCAAGAATAAGTATAAAAATGCTTGAAATCAATGTTTTAAATTAATTTTCGCGCCTTTTAAAAATAAATTACTTATAATTAATTGTTGTTTAGTAATATTAATAATAATGTGAGAAAGATTTTTCTTTTTTCGAGAAGTACACAGATTTAAAAGTAAATGGACAAATGTGACATTCAGTGGATAAATATCGGTAATAATTAATTATTATACTAGAACATCATAATTTTATCATAATAATTAATAATTATATCGGAACATCGTGATTCTAAATATTGTTCAAACATCTATAAATAATAATCATACAGTGTTAAATTATGAATTAAATGTTGTCGTTTAAAGTGCTATTAAAAGTAAAGTATAAAGAAAAGCACATAACAACTGCTTACATTCACAGTTTATTAAATTGTCCTTTGCAAATATTTTCCACGTAATTTGCGTATTAATAGCGTCATATATAGCAAATGAAATTTGGATATAGTTCATTTTTATTAAAATAATAATTGCTGAATTGCACGTTTTTTAAGCGTGATGACTGACATGGCGTGTGTAATTCACTTATACAAATAGAATTAAATATTGTTTTATCTCATCAAATTTTTTCTTTCAGAATGTCTTCATAGCTATTAGAAATTGAAATTTTTGCATTCTCGACAGTATAATATTAATAAGCTCAAAGTATTTATTATTAAAATAATTAATTAATAAATATATAGTTATTGATTGATAATTTCAATTTATTTATCTTTTCCGATGTAAATTAAGTATTTAAGTATGCATGATTATATTATATCAAAATATTCCAATACTTGTATAATAATTTTTGTCTGGTAGAAATATCACACGAAATTGTCATAACATTTATCATTTTGAAAATAAAACAAACAGAGACTTTTCTTCAACTTTTAGGACTTTATGCATTTTATCCATTTAATTTTAATGAAAATATTCAGTTTGTGATGTATATTTTTTTAGTATTTTTTTCATTCAAAATAATACATCTAACCAAATAATACATAATATTTCAGATATTAAATTTAAATTTTACAAATTAAAATATTAAATTTTAATATTTGAATTTTGCAAATTATTAAAAATATTAAATTTTGATTTTTATAATTAAAATTTCGAAAAAAGGCTAATTTTTGTATAATTTTTTAATATAATAAATGTACTAAAAATAAAAAACTTTTAAAAGAAGCAATAAAAAAACTCGATTTTTATTAATAAATTGCAAATATTAAAATAATAGTTCTATTATTTAGCGTAAATATTACACAAGTAAGTAGTACTATGCGTGATAATTTGTGCAAAATCATCAAGCAAAAGCTATTATTATTTAATTCCATTGATGGAAGTACTTGGATTGTTTATACGATAGACTGAATAAATATTAAGTTTACTATTAAAGACTGCAAGTTGCATACTACTCTCTTCAGTCATGCTGTAATTTTCTTAAAATTATTAAATCAGTTTTAAGACTAGGCTAATTTAAGGGTTGAAAGGTCAAACTAAAAGATTATTAATTAATAAATGCATATTGTAAAGCTTGTAACAAGTTACTTGGCATCAGTATAGAATTAATCCGATCAATTCGTATTCTTATTTTCGCTTCATCTTTGCCACATTTTATTGCCTAATCTATCTTTTTTTTGTACAAAAAGAAGTAAAATAAATTACCAAAAAAGATTCTTATTTTTTTCTTCTAACTAATTTCAATTCTATTCCTTGAATCATTAATTATTCACGTTTTTATAAAATGCATACATTCTTCTCCTAGCGCTGTGAGCAAACAAGTTCACTATATAAAATAGATACGGTATTCAGTAATGAATATTATTCAAATATCAATCGATTTTCCAGTTTTTATTTTTATTTTTGATAATAATAAAAATAAGCCATAATTATTGAGCGAAATTTGTATTTTATCAAATTAAAAAAAGATTTGTTTTAAAATATTTCCATCACTTTCCTGATCGATCTTAACCAAAATATATAAGTGATTTTTGAAAATTTTTTTTTGTACAAAGTTTAATATTGTGTGTATTCAAAAGTGTCTCTAATTAAGTATATTCAGTTTTATATACTTACTTGTTTATAATAAGTAATAAAATAAATGAATATAAATATCAGTTAGACCCAATTTACTTTATAATTAGCACTGAGATTGAATTCGAAAAATGCTAGAGAATATTTGAGCAAGTTTAGTAGAACTTATATCACTACTTAAAATTTCAAATAATAAGTGTTTGATCAATTTAAATTAATAAGTTACTAATGTTCAGATTAAATTTAAAAAGTATTAAGTATTTCGGTTAAATTTCAATAAAATCATTATTCAATTAATCCTCTTATATTATGTTATCAGCATTAAATTTGCCATAATTATGTACAGTCCAACAAAGATATGCTAATTTCTGAACATCGCTATGTTTTTGCCAGTACACGTAAAACATATTTGAACGTAAATATAATTGAAAATATATACAAACACGTATGCGTATGTTTGTGTTGATATTTTATTTATCATTATGTACGTCAATTTTCACAACTATTATTCATAGGTTTAATGTGTACATACATGTGTGTATGTCTTCGTATCTGTTTGCATTGTCTGCGAGTGTCAGTAAGTGTACTACGTTAAGGAGTAAATAAACATATGTTAATTAATTCATAATTGTATGCATATATATTTGTGTTTATGCATTCACGTGTGTGTGCGTGTGAGTACGTAAGAATGTCACTTGTATGTCTGCGTGTCACTGTCGGTCCGTGCGTGAAAATTTAAGAGTTTGTACTTTAGATAGCAAACGACAATTTGAAAATGGCCGGTTTTGCATAACTTCTTTCCATTTGACTAAATTTATCGTTTGTGTTGCTCATTGCGGTGTTGTTTGCCATCATTTTACCTTTTGTACTCTTTTTACCTTCTCTATTGTCATCAGTAAGTAATTTTTCTATCAAGTAAATATTTTTGACTTACGTGTCAAAAATTACTTACTTATGAAATACATATACGTGTACTTGGACATAATACACGTGTTTCTGTTGTATTTAAAAAAAGAAAAAAGAAAACTTCTTGCATTTGAAAAAAAATTAAAATTAATTTAAATCGAAATGAAAATTGACTTTGGTAAAAATGCATTTAACAACTAAAGAATTATTTTCTATAATTAGAAAATTTGCAGTTTTTAATTTGGTCGCAAAAATAATAAATTTTTATTTTTGTATGTTATGAAGCAGTACTCAGTACTTTTCAGATCCAAAATGATCGTTTAAAAATACCTGCTGGTTCACTTTTTACAAATCGTTCGAATGTAATACTTGTCTGAATTTACGGATTACTAATTTATGAATCATTCAAAGTATATCGCTTTTAATGAGTCATAACGTGATGAGGGAAGTAAAATGGAAAATTTTAAACTTTTGATAAATAAATGTTTATTACGCGGTGAAATTTTATCTGTTTGATTGTGTCCGATTAAATTTTACTTCTATTTTTGGTCACTTTAAATTTTTAAAAGATTGTCCGCACACTGAGAACTAACTAACACTGGTCATTCAAAATACATTGGTCATTCAACTATGATTTCATTTTTTGCAAAATTATACTTTCAAAAAAGTTTTATCAAATTTATTAAAATTATTTTTTTTACAATTTATACTGAAGAAAGTGCTGAAATTTAAATTTAATTTTTGGTATTGAATTTGAATTTTGAGCATTTTAATTTTCAATTGATTGAAAACTGAAACTGAGATACTATAGTTTGAAAAGAATTTTAAAAAGCAGATTTAGTTGAAGAAAAATGAGTATACTGGGATTTATGAGGAGAAACCTCTGGGATTATCGAGTAAAGAATTTTAAATAGTCGTCATGTTGAACGAAATTATCATCTGCACCTCTGGCCCATTTTTGTTTCGAGTATTCGCAATATATTATTAGTTGCAAAACTCGAAAAATCTATAAGTTCTCAAATTTTAAGGATTAAAATCACTATTTTTACCAGGAATTATCTCTCATGTACCATATAATACTTTGAAATTGAAAGTAAAATATTCAAAATCAATGCATAATTTATGATAATTTATTGCTAGATTAAGATTAGACTACATAATTTTAGCATCCATGACGGTGTATGGTAGCTGATTTTAGAGAAATTAATAACAAGTAAGAAAATATTTACATTTGAATAGAATTTTCACGTTTTATTTTTTAAGTTTTCTGGAAGCAAAATTTGAACTTTTTTGATACGTCTAATCAAATTACTTCTTTTTGTGTTGACATACAAAGTTCTAAATTTTGACATCACGTAGTGCTATCTTCTAAAAATTAACACGTGTACTACTATTACTGTCTTCCCTACCTTCCATTGATTAATTATGAATTTTTTTCCAATTGGAGCTATGAAAATTGGGAGAAATAATTTTTGAATTGAATTAGGAATTTATGATCACGTAATTATTTTAAGGTAATATTGCTTTGATACAGTGCCTATTTGTTTTCATTATTCACAATATTATGCCTAAAATATTAATTCACGTCGAATCAATTCTTCTTTTTTTTCAGTTTGTTTTAAATTTATAATTATTTTAAGTTCAGCGATTACAAATTTAAATATTTAATGGGGAATCATCCATTTCCACGAAATATTCTTTGAAGCATTAATGTGGTTAATTAAGATTGGAATTAATATGATCAATTTAAAATAAACCTGTTTGTTAACCTGTTCTTATCATGAAAATTTAATCACCTTTTTACTACTAATATAATGTCAATAAAGAATATGATTAACCAATTTAGCTTAATAATTCAAACTGAATTATATCAAAAATAAAAATGGTCTTCCGAAAACGTAAAACATGGCAAAAGTTTCAATGGACAAAGAAGGTTTGTTTGTTTAATGTAATATAATTTATTTCTTATCAGTATTTTTTCTTTAAATTTTTGATTTTAGTAAAAAATTCATTTAGAAGTTTTTTTATTTAAAAATTTTTTGACCCATTTTTTTTTACTATCATCATATTCTTGTATTTATCAGCTTGAACATTTTTGAATGCTGCTTCACTTTGTCATTATTGTCAGTATTTATTGGTAATAATATTATTCGCTAATGTCATTATTGTAATCATTATTATTATTATTATCATTATTATTGTTAGTAATTAAGTCAGGACTAAGACGGATTTATGAAAGTTATTGGTTAATTATCGTTAATTTTTGATTGATAAGCAGTGGAAATTTATGATTTCCATTGAATTTTTAGCAGTGTTATGCGCAACAAGTGTCTGAAAAAATTTGCATACAGTAATCTCAGACATTTTAATTGATTTCCAACTTATTATTTGAATTTTTTTTAGATTCATAGTTTGCATTGCATATTTTTCAATCTATGTGATCATTTTCAAAAATTATAAGTAAATTGTTAAAAATTAGTAATTCAAAAGTTATTGTGTCTGAATCGAAATACCGTATACTTTCAAAGCAGTACTGAATTTTGTATAAGTACTATATCATCAAAAACTTTTTAATTCTATTTAAAATCGTCAAAACTTTCTTTACCATTCAAATTCGATAGTAATTTTTTGATTATTTCGAAAACTTGTTTGTGTATTTAAAAATTTTTCTTTTTAAGATTTTACATTTAAGAAAAAAAGAAACATTTTATTTATTTTTAAAGGTTTTTTCATTTTGGCAAAGTATTCTGTGCGAGGCAAAAATAGTACTTTCTAAAATTTATATCTGAATTTGATTCAAAATTTATGTTCTCAGTTTGACGTAAAATTTGTTCCTCTTTGATTTTCGCAAAAATTAAATTCCGATCAAATAGAAATTCAATCGAGTTAAAGTTCAATTCAAGTTTCAATAACTGATGAGTAATCCAGTTTTCAGTTTCAAGTTTTATTTCAATTCAAATTTTCATTTCCTATTACGTTATTATTAAAATACTTTCGCTGTATTATAATTCAGCGGATTAAAGTGCAGAATTTGTTCGAAAGTATCACTTGCTTCGTGAATATTTAAATTTCAAAGTAACACAGAGCATTTAAAACGTACTGAAACAAAATAAAGCAGAAAATTTGTTGAAATGAACAATTAGATGAATAGATTAAACTTTTTAGTTTTGATATAATATACAGAATCTGATTTGGTTTGAATCCGATTGATTCTGAAGTCTCCCTATTTAGAAGAACATAAATTACAAATTAAAAAAATCAATTGCATACAAATTTGAAAATGCATTTTAAGTTTTTCTAAAATTTATTATAGATCTTTTAAAAAAATAAATCGCTACTCGTTGTAACTGATTAAAAAATGCACTGAACTTTTGAAAATGTGTTTAAGAACTGATTTTAGAATTTAGCAAACTTTAGAATATTCAAAATTTTTGAACGGAAAAGTTGGCGGAAGTGTTTGTCTTTTTTCAAATGAAGAAATGACAGCATTAGTGTAAATTATTTTGGAAATAATTTGCAATATTTTTTGAAATTAAAGCATACAAAAATTGTTGCGAATTCAAAAAACTTACTAATATAAAAAATTTAATGGAATTTAATTTTTTTTAAAATTTTATTTCAAATTTAAATATTGCAATATTTCAGAGATTACGAACGGAAAACCGTTTGCTCAGACAGCGAATTGATTATTTGGAACAAGAAAGTTCAGCTTTAGCTGATCGTCTCATCAAAGGTCAGGTCAATTTAGCTCAAGAAGCTGAAAACTGCATGAGTATATCGCACGAGTTACTAAAACTTCGAGACATCAATTCAGATGCTCATCGACGATTAGAAGAAGCTTATGATACTATTCGAGACTTAAGCTGCAAAGTTTGTTATCTTCTAATTTGATAATCTGCCTAACTGTTAATTTAACTTGTACATTTTGCAACCGTTTTTTCATTTCACACAGAGTTTTTTTGCATTCGAATTTAAAAAATTAATCAAAAATTATTTACAGTTAATTTTTTTGCTAAAAAATAATCAACTTTTATTAACATGTTTTCATTTTTTGTAAAAAAGCACTTCAATTATAATTTCAATTTAATTTAAAAAAATAATATTAAGTATATTTTTTAGTCGTTTAATTAAAAATTATTGAAGAAATTCGTCATATGATGGATTATTTTAGGCTGAATAAAGTTAATCTCCTTTATATTTTTTATGCCTGTCACAAATAGAAAATAAAGTATTCCTTTTTATTTCTCTAATGCCATCGATATATCTTTTAGTTCCACATCTGGCCAAACACAGAACTCAAATACATATTGGAATTTGCTGATATAAATAAAATAACACTTTTATTTTCTTTCTTTGGTTAACAAAATTA
Organism: Thelazia callipaeda; assembly: GCA_900618365.1. Classification (NCBI taxonomy): domain Eukaryota; kingdom Metazoa; phylum Nematoda; class Chromadorea; order Rhabditida; family Thelaziidae; genus Thelazia; species Thelazia callipaeda. The sequence continues at coordinate 13,435 of UYYF01004950.1, forward strand.
TTTTCTTACTTTTTTTTTGTTTAAAAATATGAATCTTTCTTTTACTTTGTTTCTACTTCAGAAATCGGAAAAGTAATCCCAATTACTAATGCGATTTGCTCTTAAATTATTAAGAAATGCCTATAAAAGGAGATATACTTTAATCAACTTAAATACTTAATTAAATTTGGAAATAAATTTTACAAATATTATTATTCTAATTTAATGCAATGCTGTAAATACATCACAATCATAATTCCGAGAAGGATAAAAATATACTAAAAAAGAAGACTTTCACGAGTATAACTCTCAGAAAATCATTACTTTTAATTAAAAAAATATGTGAATGCATTTGCGAGATAATTATATTTTCATTATACAAAGCTAAAATATTATTGTGGCAAAAAATAGAACAAAAATGATGATTAAAATGCTTAATAAGATTGTATTTATATGTTATTACTTTAAAAGATTGCATTAAAAATTCTTTGTCTGAATTCTTGCATGTTTGAGAGCACTCTACCAAATATAGAACTTTTGATATATTTATTAAAACTTACTTAATTTTGCACAAAATCTTAGAGCAAAAATATGAATAATTCGATGCTAAGGGGAATAATTAATTTATATTAGACTAAATTTAGATTTAGATTTTTTAGTCAGTTTGTTGCACTAATAATTTAAAACATAATGTACTTAAAGACGTAAAATTGATTTTTAAGTCAAAATTTGTATTTGAACTTTGAACTAATTAGATTTAGTTTGATTTTATCACAAAAATGCAGTATAAAAGGGTTGTAAATTTAAATAAAAAATTAAATTAAGAGTACAAATTTAGTTCCTGTTGACCTTCTACCTTCCATTTGAATACTTGATCGGTTGATTTTTTAATCAAATCAATTTTTTTTGTAGAAAAATGAAGAATTAACAGAATGCGCAACTCAAGTAGATGATATGTCGATGATTGAGCATATTCATGCCTTGCAACAAGAACTCATCGAAACTCGTGCTCGTGAAGCAGATAATGAAAATAGCATTAAAGATTTAAAACTACGGGTTCAGGTACTATAAACTCAGGTCCCAAGAGATAGCATGAACATACCGGGAGATATGATGACTTACTATCCCTGGAGGTACCAAATGACAAGTTATCTTGCATTTACTCACGGTATTCTCATAAAATTTGCAAATCAGCTGAAGAGACGTCTATCAAATCTTCCAGAATTTATTTATTTTTTTAAGTCAGTAACATAGTTTTTAGTCAATATTGCAATTTTTTTAGTTAAGTATATAATTGCTCAAATCAGTTAAATATATGTTTAGGAATTAGAATTGGCGAATAAAAGGTTACGTGAACGTCCTCCTGACGACGGCATTGCTGGTTTACAAGAAGAGCTGATATCCGTGAAAATGCGTGAAGCTGAAGCTTCTCTATCGTTGAAGGAAATGAGACAACGACTTTCTGAATTAGAGCAACATTGGACGGTCGACTTTTTACCTCAAAATTATTAATGAAATCAATTTTTATTGAAAGTGATAAAAAGAAACCAAAAAATGCTCTATTTTGTATTAATATTTAATTCAGTTTACACATATTTTTTTTATCCATATCTAATTTTAAAATTATAATATCAAACTTTTGTTTCTGTATAGATTACGCTATAATTATTAATTAATTTCAGAAGTATGTTAGTAGTCGTGTACTAGACAGTGATACGTCAAAAGTACGCTTAGAACGTCGAGCAACTCTTTCTCATTTATCTAAGCAGTCAAACGGCAGTATGGCTGCAGGGGATTCACAAGATGTTTCAATTACAGCGTCTTCAGGTTATCACGTTTTTTACGTAACATTATTATTATATTTTTAATATTATAATGTTTTAATGTTTACCAAAATACTTTTAAAATTGATAAATAATTATAGCTATCAAAACTGTAAAATTATTTTCACAGAGAAGAAAAATTGAAAGTATTTAACTACCAAATAAATCTTAAATTTTATGTCTCTATTCATTTTTCGTCCAATATTCCATTTGTGAATAATTTTTGAGTACTCTGCAATGCCAAATGCAGCATTACTCTAAAAATATTACTCTAAAATTAAATAATTAATGATAAAATAATGATTCCTTCCAAAGATTACTATTGCAGGTTCTGCATCCGTGGAAAAATCGCAGCAGTTAGCATCAATACTTACTAGTGGTACTGTATCTCAAAGTGCGCGGCAACGTTTAGCAAAATTGACAGCAAGTTTTATTGGAAGCATAAATACGGAATCAGCTGAATCTGTTTCTGCTTCTGATTCCTCAGGTAAGAAATAATGCAAAGATTGTAAATATATTATCTTTTTTTTTGTTATAACATATTTTAGATATTTTTATGTGAATATTTTTGCAAACTTTCAAAGAAGGAAATTTGGCGTAATTGTTAACTAATTGTATTCTAAAGTAAGGGCTGTTATGATTAAAAGCTTTACGCCTTGAAAAATTTAATACTGTTGGAAATCTGATACTGTGCTGTGAAATTAATAAGGCTGTGAAAGCATTCAAGATGAAAATTTTTCAAAAGTTTGATGCCGTATACAAATTATTATAGAATGCTGGCTTCAAAATAGTTTTAGGTTGTATTACAGTGAAGGAGCTTGAAGATCAGTTAATGGGAGTGCGAATTCGAGAGGCGGATACCGTAGCTGAATTAAAAGAAATGCGTCAAAAAGTGATGGAATTGGAAACCCAAGTTAGTACTCTTTGTTTTTTTTAATTAAATTTAATTTCTAGAAAAAAATATATTTACAGTAAACAAATTAGCAAAGCGTATTTTTTGCAAGTAAATAATTAAATTTGTCAAGAATAAACTGATAAGTAATCAAACTTTAATCAATTTACTGAACTCATTTTTGATGGCAAAATTAATTTCATTCATTATTTCGATACAAAAATTGTGTATTCAAATTAAAATTAAGTATTATTGCATGCTTTTGTGCTAACAAATTATTCGCACAAATTAGACTCAAATTGTGATTGAAAAAGCATTAAGCTCTGAAAAACAAATTACCAAAATTTTGAATTTGAATTATAAAATAGGCAGATTGATATACTATGTTAATGCTGCAAACAAATATTTGACTTTATGATTAATGTGAAATAATTTCGAAAATCAAAATGAGGTAATTAGCGTACAGTAATTATAAAGATAAAGCTAAGCACTGATTTTTTAACTAACTTATTTTATACTGATTATTCAAATAACATAATTAACAGATATCCATTGCAGAATCACGTTTGCACGAACCAACTCAAACGGCAAGACGAGGAATTGAAACGGTTGAAAGAAGAAAAGGAACAAATTTTACAAGTCAGTAAAACTGTAATATGCATTCAATTATCAATCATAATTGTGATAACAATTATCATAATATCATAATTGTTCCTTCAATAATATCATAATTGAAATACAGTATACACTCATTATAATGATAACAATTATCACAATTATAATTGACAATCGTTATCATTAGTAGCTTCAATGATTAGTGGGATAAAGATGATTGCTTATAGCATGAAAAAGAGCTTTGTGATCAAATTAAAGAAGAAAGGCGGAAAGCGATTGAAGCAGAAAGTGAACTGCAAGAAAAATCGGTAATGGAACGATTGAAATATAGTGAAGCCATGCAAAATATTGCTGACCTCAAGCGTGCTCTAACACATCTTGAACTTAAGGTATTTGTTTATTATTAATGAATGACCTCTGCACTGGTCAAACTTAGCCATATTGTAATCATTAAAGTACAATTAATTGAATTAAAACTGATAAAAATCGACCTTAGTTCCTTTTTTTAGTTCCTAAGCTAACTTATTATTAGTTTAAGCATTGGTATGCATTTTAGTTGTAAAATTAGCTACAACAACTGGCATATTTCAATTTTTATTATTTATAGCTTGTATATTCTGAAATCATTTTTGGCTAATTGATGGTTTTTCATAGTTTTAATAATATTTTTTGATTAGTTTTACTGATATTTTTTAATATTAAGAAAAAATTTATCTTAAAAATAAATTTTCACCAAAATAATTGTGAAAAAACTACAAAAATCTTTTAATTAGTAATTATACAGTACGTATTCAATTTCAAGTAAAGTTTCTGAAAAATGTTTCTTCACAGTATCATAATTGAAATACAGTACAGACTTATTGTAATATGAAGATACAGTGTGTAGATGTGATGCTTTAGAGATATAATTTTGTAGTGCATTAAGCCCACATTGCAAATTGTAGTGTGAATTGTCGACTGTAAATATATTTGTTGACTGCAAAGTAATGTTTTTGAAAATAATAATAATAATAATAATGTTTATTTTTTACTATACGTAAGGAAATCCTTCAGTTTGAAAAAAGACGCGGTAAATTTAAATAAAGTTTATTTTCTCAAATAACTTTCATTTAGAGCTATTTAGAGCAAAACTGCTTTACAGTATTCGCAATTTAATGTAATTTTCATGTAGTTACGTAGTCAATTACTTTTAAAATCTTTAGAGAGCTGAAAAATGGACGCATTCTCAGTTACGGGGCAGTTCGATATGTGATTTGGATGATGATTCTTCTGTATGTTTTTTAACAGCAATTACTAAAAAAGGCAATTTCTGTTACTGTAGTAATACTGTAGCATTACCGATTTTTGTAAACAACAAAAAGATTTATTAACTTATTACTTTAGTTCGAAGTTAATGTTTTATAGTCAAAGAGTAATGTTTTTGAAAATAATTTTAGACGGGTGCTGTTGGATCGCAAGTGAGTGGTGATGCAGTATCGATTAATAGTGATGAATTAGCTGCATTAATTGCTGATGCGCAGGTACGCATCCCGGGATTTACCGATGATGCATTAACATTATTTGAGAAGGAGGAAGAAGCCACAAGCTCAGATTCCCGAATGAAAGTTGAAATTCATCGAAATTTAGAAGAAGATGGAAATGATACTACTGATAGTGGTATTCAAACAAATGATGCACCATAAATTTGAATTTAGCAAATTACTGAGAGAACTATTGATGATAATTATTGATTGATTGATTTGATCAGGTGGATGAGTTTTCTTCTTACCATTGTATTTATAAGCATTTATAAATTCAAATGCAACTAATTAGACCATTTCCATTTAGAAATGGATCTTATTTATTTATTATTTGGTTATTTGTCTTCTTATGCTTTTTTCTTGCTTTACTTTAATATAATAATCTTATCACTTTTCTTTTGATCAGACTTATTGATAATTTTAAGATTACTCGGTAATATTCAGTATCGAACTTAAGCATAATAATAGAGTTTTAAATTGATCACAATTTTAAGACTTATTGGAATTAATATACAGATATTACATGGATAATATTATGTGCGTTTACTTACTTGGTTATATGTAAAAAATATTCGTGTAATGTAAAAGCAACAATAGATCTAATTACTTGTATATATTAAAGAATTCTTGATATATTTAAGAATTAATATACAAGTAATTAGATATACTTAATCCCATGCTTGTGATCGGAGCTTTGCCTGTGATGTATTTTGTGCTAAAATTGTCAAAATTTGTATAGCTGTTAATATCTTTATTTTTGCCAATCCCTAATTACTTCACTTTAAATTAAATTTTTATTTCAGATTTACCATATTCTGCTCGTATATTTGGTACCACTGTGAAATTTGTATTATAGTAGCCTTCTTTTTCAGTTAAAAATTTTCATTTCTGATAGATATTTCGATTAAGTTTCAATTCCATCAATTTCCTTCTTCTGTTTGCATATTTGCATGCTAATAATTTCATCAATAAGTTAAGCAAATTAGATTCAATTACATAAATGTTATTGAAGTGCATCATACTCCACGTTTCACATTGTAATTACGCCAAATTTTACGCCGAAATACCTAATTATTCTACAGTATGACTGATTAAGAATTAAGTTATAAATATTCATTTGTACGACTAATTTAATTTTGTAAGCGATACTTCAACTTTCACTTTACATTTGTTACTTCTAAAAATAGCTTTTTCATTGCATTAATGATTATTTTTTTAATTTCTACCAAATATTTATTGTTAAAATTTAATAATATCGAAAATATTAAATCCATCTTAACTGTTATTTTATTTAGTTGCCTTTTCTTCTGAATACTTTTCGCCTTACATTACTTTCGCTATTTTTCAAAATTTTGTTTATTTATTAGAATGTATTTAATACCATAAAAAATAAATTAACTTCGAAAACAGTATTAAGCTATTGCTATCAAAACCCAAAATAAAAGCAAAAATAATTGGTACTTAATTAAATAACTCAAAATATTTTAAAATTTAAAAATTTTTGTTGGAAAATAAAGTTTATCGAATTAACTCTCAAAAATGGCTGAAAGATTTGTTACTGACTTAAATATGCAAATTTCAAATCAGTTCTTTCAAGATCAGATCGTCCAATTCAATTTAATTTATGCAAATTTTTATTTTAACAACGCAAATTTAATGCTAGAAAATAGAAAAAATGTACTATATATAACTTTTTTCAGTGGGAATTAATCCTAATTTTTCAAACTAAATTGGCTACATTAGTTTTTCTAACGTTTAATTAAATTTTTTTCCGCATTGCTTTTCGTTTTGCCATACATTTTCTCATTCGCCACTTTTGGTACTAGTAATATCTTTTTCCGTGATGTTACTCTTTTAAATAGTAATTATTTAAAATTGCTAGAAATTTTTTATTCGTCAATTTTTTATATATTTTTTCCGGATAAAACTATTAAAAATATTTAACTCTTTGGCTTACTTTACTTGTACATTTTATTTACTGTAAATTTTTGAGTGTGACTATCATACACAACAAATATAATTATCAAATCGAAATTTGACATTTAACCTTACAAGAAACGATAATTATGCTTACATTTTGTTTGTGTATTAACAAAATGTATAATTTAAATATTTTTATTTTGCATTAATGCAAAAGGAAAGTGTATGTATATATATACTTGTTTTATTTGCTATTTTTGTACAAAAAATAAAAATGATGTAAAAATTTATTCATTTTCGCTTGTCTGATTGTTTGGTTAATATGATAATTATTAAATTGTTCATTCAAAATCGATCATGGGTATCAATTATTGTATTGTATTTGCATAATAATTAAAATAAAAGATTAAATTCCATTGCTAGAAAAGTAAATAAAGAATTTTTGATTTTTATAAGCAGAATGAAAAAATTAAGTAACTAATATTAATACTAATTAATGTATTGAATTTAATTATAAATTGTTCATCATTTGGATATGCTTAATTTTTCATCATTATAATTACTTTATTAACAATAATTAAAATTATTTTAATTTTAAGATTATTTTTCTAACTTTATATTTTTAATATTCAATTCAAACATAAAACTTATCGGATTCCTAACTGTATGGTTTCTGTTTGTTTATTTATTCATCTGAATAGTATGAGAATATCCCAAAGTACTAAAAATTCGTAGTATTACTCATGATTTGCTAGTAAAGAAAGCATGCAGAATAGTAATTCCTAACTCAAATCAACAAAAATTTGGATAAATTTAGATAATTAAGTCAAAGTAATCAAGGAACTATAAAAATCACCGAAATAAATGAATTGTATTCACGTATTTGAATAAGAATATAAACTAATATTCCACTTCATAACAAATTCAAAATAAATTCGCAACGAAATTTAGAATTTTTTAGAGCAGAATATTCAAAATCAAATTATAATTTATGCCATATTTTAACTTAAAATTTGAAATGGTACTAATATTTTTCGCTTGACATTCTAATTTGCTTTCTGACGAAAGAAATTTGAATACTAAAATTCGCCACGTGCATTCTTCTATACTTCACATCAGCGTCAAACTTTAAACACGTAAAACGTTGATTTAAACACATAATTATTTGTTTTTAAATAATTTTTGGAAAATTATTAAATTTGCAAAGTTTTAGCTCTGATTAATTTTTCTTTATTATTTTTGCTCACTTACTCAAACAAAAAGTTACTTGAAAGTCTGTCCAAGCATAAGTTTTTAATTTTAAAGTATAATTCATAAAGTAATTGATGCACAAATTTGAAAACAAACGTACCAAATTTCTGCTTGAGAACAAAATGTTTAACGTTTAAGTCATCAAAAAGCTTTAAATACTTCCTACATGGAGTAATTTAATTTTATTCATGCATGCGTTAAATTTACTCTTAATACCAAGTATTTTATGCAGTTAGCTGTAAGCCTCGTTAAGGAATTATTCAATCGAGCTAATTTGAATACCAAATATTTGCAACGATTTGGCTTGAAACTAAAAATTTACCAAACTGCTAATCTTTGATGGCTTAATTTTTTATATTTTCAAATTTAATCAGTATAAAATCATTTGTAAATAGCATAAAAGAGTATTTAGTTAATGTGGAATAATTCAAAACATCTACTGTGTGAACATTTTGGAGCAAATAACTTAATAGCTACAAAAATACTAAATTATTTTATTGTTTTTATTCAGCGATCTGTTCAGTTTAAAAGCAAATAGATAAACAAAATAGTACAAGAGGGGTCAATTAATAATCTCGTAAGGTTAAGCAGATCATACACTGACCTTATTAGATCAAATATGAATTGTGTAAGGGAGGAAGATTAACAGTACAAGTTCAAGAGACTAATTTTAGAAGACCGTCCATTAGTCAAATAAATACTGCATTTATTTAAATAATCAATTTATTTACTTATTCAT
>UYYF01004951.1:0-10903 GCA_900618365.1 Thelazia callipaeda
AATTACATTGGTTAGAATGAATAAAACGGTCTTAGCTTTCCATCTTCAAAACAATATATTATAATGCTGCTCATTTATTATTTCTGCTATATTTTTTATCCTCTCCCATATTTTTCAACCATTAAGATTACTTAATGTTGCAAATTTAATTTGTATATTTTGAGACACATACACACATATTACTAGAACGTAGACGTAAACACTTACATGAAGGTGAAATAAGCATATTTTCATTATTGATACGAACAACCTTTTGATGAACAAATGCAATATTTTACTTGACAAATGTACCCCATAAGTTAATCAATCAGCGACAGAAATAAAAAAATTAGCGAAAATACGAAAAATATGTCAGCGAAGCAATCTATTTTGAAAATTGATAATTTTAGTATTATATAAAGTAATAACATTGATAGTATTTATGATAGTTATAACTTGTTATTACAAGGACTTCAGAAGAATTGTGTTAACATTATAAAATAATATAGTAACAGATTTCAACGGAAATGTAGACATATATGTTAATATCTTATTGTCGTTATTATTTTGGATAATAATGACGATAAAACATAATTAAATTAAAACAATAATGTTAATGTAATTATATATATGAATTTATAGTTCATGTTTGTGACCCATTTCATCTTTACTTTTGCTACCTTTAGAAGTTTTCTTTTTCACTTTTGCATCTTTCTTACTTTTCTTCTGCTTCGTCTTCTCATCTTCATCGTCTTCATCATCACTTTCTTTTTCTTCTTCTCCATCAGACTCTTCTTTTGGTTTACTTTTAGTACTTTCATCGTCCTTCAAAGCTAATTCTAATTAAAAAATTCAAATACTAAGTCAATCACACTTAAATAAGTGAACAGATAGAAAAACTTTTACTTTTTCATTTTCCTTCAATAATTAAATTTTAACATCAAAAATTGTATTATTTCTTCATTGCTTTTTAATGAAAATTAACTCACATGTGGTGTTTTGTTAAAAGTTTTCAAAGTATGCTTCATTTTTTGAATAATACTTGATAATCGAGGGAAGTAATGCTTATTACGTGGATATTTGCTGTTTTCTGTTCCTTCCACAATATCTCCATTTGTATCTATTCAAGAATGTTGAACTTCATTAAATTCAATGTAATTAGATTATTATAAATAAATTCATAATTTTTGAAAGATGAATGTGCACATTCTTCTAAAAACTTTATGCAAAATTATGCATTTAATATTCAAATCTACTTCATAACTTCATTTAGTGCTATAAATATTTAGACATCAGCCTAAACACTCTACAGTATCAAAAATAATATTTAAACAAAATACGGAAATTTGTTCTTGATATTTTTACTCTTACCTTCCCAAAGTTTATTCATATTCGTTAGTTTTTGACCTAAGTGTAATCGAAATATTACATTTGCAACATTCAGATTACAAAAAAAGTAAGTAATGAGTCATATCAGCGACAATCTATCACTTTGATGTAAAAATTTTGCATCTATTTTGCAATGGTTTAAACAATTACATGCTTATGCAGTTGATATAAAATCAAATAGAAAAATGTAGATTAAAAAAAATGGATTTTTGTAAAGTAATTGAACAAATCTTTTAATTACTTTGATTAATGATAAAAAATTAAATCATAATTAGTATAACAAACCAAGGAAAAATATTCGAGGTATGTAAGCACCATCAGGAGCGTATTTTTCATCTTCAGGTTCTTCATCGTCTTCAGTATTTGTCATTACAAATTTTTCCGCTAATTCTACCAATTCATCACGATGTTTGGAACTTTTGAATTCATTTTTTAGTGCTGCAATAATTAATTTTCTCAGATTATTTCCATCAGATTATCATTATTTTATTTTATTTTTTAAAACTTTTTGTCATTAAAGAAACGATATCAGTTGTAAAAAATTTTTCCATTAACAGGATATGCACTTCGTTGACATTTTTCTGATAAAATTATAACACAAACTAAAGACACTACGTGTAAAAGTTACTTGTTAAGATTTCAGATCTTCTTTTAAATGATAGTTTTAATTAATAAAACAGTTCGAAATGGTGAGATATGAAACTGTAATATTAGCTTTGAAATATAATATTATTAAATTTTTCCAATATAGGAGCTGATATTTGAAGATAGTAGTCTTGATATATCGCAGTTATGTTGATGGCATATAAATTGAAATATGTCAATATAAGATATAGTAATATTTTATTTTAAAACGCGATTTCTTCACTTTTATTCATTTGTTAAACCACAGTGTATATATATTTTAAAAAATAATTCATAAATTATTAACAAAATACCTTGACATGCTCCACACCAAGTTTTATGAATTAATAGAAATACTGGTTTATTAAGTGCTTTTGCTGTAGGCAAAGCTTTATCCCACGTTGTCCAGTTAATGTCATCACCAAAACCTGCAAAAAACTTTTTTATAATAATTGTAATCAAAAGCGTTTCTTTATTTTCTTCAACTAAGTGAATTTTTTTTAATGAAAAATGATTCAAAACTGTGCAGTTAATACGAACAATTCTAGAAAATTCAAACATAAAACTTGATTTTTGTCTAAAATTTAATAGTTCTAATAAAAAATATAAAAAAATAACTATCAAATCAAGCAACCTCTACCAGGTCCTTCTTCTACTTTCGTATTATTGTCTCCTTTGTTGCTTTTACCATAAATGATTGCACAAGATGCAAGGCAAACTGCTTTTAGCAGCCAAATTTGCATATTGATCTGGAGAACTAATAATTTTGTGAAGCATGAAATAAATACAATTTGAATGAAAAAAATTTCGAATTATCTGCTATAACAATTACAAGCAATATTTAAAACTTCATCGAATTCATATATTTATAATTGAAATTGTAACTTTTATCCCACAATACAGTAAAATTCATATTAGTATTGAAGTTAATCTTCAAATTGTATTGTAATGAATAGGCCGAGTTCGACAAATAAAGTTTGCAAATTCGATTGAAACATAAATCGCAATTTTTGATAACCGATTACATTTTGTTTAATTCATAACTTTGAACCTTGCTTTAAATAATTTAATTAATTAAAAACCTTTTCAGTTTTTTATCATAAATAAAAATAGCTGAAATAAAGATATGAGATATCGTAATGAGGAAATATGAGATATTTCCTCATTACAATAATAATAATTTTAGAATCAACTTAATAGCTGTTATCATGTAAACAAACCAAAAACTTGAGAAATCAGTGTTCCACATAACAAAATAATTTTCAGTTTATCGACAGTCGCTTAAAGAAAAATTTAGGATTTTGACCTCTCAAGCTCTACTGTTCTCGAAATTGTAGGAAATTATTATTAATTAGAAGAAAAGAATAGAGGAGAAAATTTGCTATCTACTTCGTCTCAATTTATTTCCTTGTAATATGGGTCAAATGATCAATAGTTACACGTATCACCTTAATTATTTCTATTTTTATTTTATCCTTAGAAAGGATTACAGTTTAATTATGGATTAAAATATTTTTTAATTTCTAATTGAAATTTCTCATTTCAGGTTTCCTTTTTGTGACAACTGGTTTCATATGAATTGAACATAATAAAAGTTGCTAATTTTAATGCGCCATGGAGATAAATTATATTTTATTCTAATTTTTTCTTCAAATTAAATCACTTATGTCTCCATTTGAATGTATTGAACATTATTAATTTTGTATTTCTGGCCTTGTTTAATTTTAGAGATAAATTAGCTTTACGTTTATAGTTAATATAAATGAAGTAACATAATGAAAATAAATTTACAAATCATTGCACTTCAAGTTTATTTTAAAAATATAATATTAAAAAAATCAAAAAATTTGAAGAAAAATTACTTTGTGCAATTATACAAAAATAAATTCAAATACCGAAGCAAAAAAGTTTTTTTCCAAACTGAATAAAAAAGAGAGAGAGGAAAAAATAAAATAAAACAACAGTAAAATGACGTAAAAAGTAGACAAAATGCGTTACTATAACCGGTATTTCCTAGTGAAATTAGTGCAAAAGTCATTGTAAAATGTTGAGTTCAAAGTAAGTGATTTATTTTCTCTAAAATGCAAGTATTTATATATTTTTTAATGAAATTACAATGATCTTATCACAAATTAAATCACAGAGTATTCATTGCTACGAAAGGTAAAAATAAGCTTGATGAACCTTAGCTTAATATTTCTGACTGTTTTCAGAAGCTAAAAATAATTTATATACTTACAGTCACTACTTAAGATATTCCATTTGTTTATTTAGTTTTCATTTCTAGATTTTTAAACATATTCAATTTGAAAATTTCAATTTTAGATATATTCAAATCTTCATAGCGAATGATTATAATTGCACAGAAATAAATTAAGCAACTGAGCAAACAAATCAGAAGTGAATAAATTATAAAAGTTAGATCTTACATGGAATATCGAATTTTTGAAACTTTTCAATATTTCGTATCAAAGACCGAGTTTATATTATATCCACAAAAAAATGTGAATATGAATTGGTTTGAAACATCAGAACATTCTTACATTAGTAACTTTTATAATTTGCGATTAAAAATCTTAATGAAATTAATTTCAGTATGATATAAGAAAACAAAACGTTACTGAATTATACATGTTGAAGGACTGACATGAAATCTATAACTATTATTTTTTCAGAATGTGATCAAAAAATCATACATATATAATAGCCTTACAATAACTATTGAAAAAAACTTTTTAGTGAAATAATAAGAGTTTACTTTATTAAATCAGTAAACTAAAGTGATTTAAATCTATTCTGAAAAAATAAACTATCAGCAGTAAATATACGCTATCAAATTTTAGATACGTTACAAATATTTGCAATAATATCTTTTCAAATTAATTCCACACAATGCTACGTTTCAACTGACTACATTTTATTACCAAAATTGAAACATAAGACGTGTTTTTGTCAAAATTCCTAATAATTAAGCAGTGTGGAAATTACTTAATATGAATATTATTTAGTAATCTAGATACTTTATTCTGACTAAAGTTGTGTTTTTCTTTTGCTTTTTAAAAAAAGAGTAATATGATTTGGTAATAGCTACTTCCTTTTGTCAGATTCTATAAAAACGCATTACGCTAAATGCATCACAAAATTTTAAAGTAGAATAAGTTAGCAACGACAAGTAATTTGAAATTTGTGTAAAAAAGTATCAAAAATTATGATTATGCTAACATCATAAATATTTTGTAGCTTTAATTCATCTAATTCTGTTGCAAATGAAGTCTAAAAATTATGCTAGAATAATACACAATAACACGATAAACATGCGTGAACCAGTGTAACAATGTTATCAATTATTAATAGATCAATTAATTTAGTTCATTTACATTTGAAATTTTTGTTTCAAAAAAAAGAATTGCACAAGGAGAAATGATGATGTAAAAATATTGCAGCAGAAACTTTTTAAACAAAAATTCTGAATATTTCACTTCTGCATAGTATATTGAAATAAAAGAATCCTTCCACTTTTATTTTTAGTCACCGTCCCTTATTTTCGGTTCTTAGAGCATTTGATAGTTGTAGTTAGTACGTTGTCAGAAATATAACACTAAAAATTTTGTTGTGAACCTAATAATAACCCAAATATGGTAATACAATTACCTTAGTGTTTAACTGTTAGTTCAAAGATTTGAAAAATTAACTTTTATGGCATAGAGTAGATTTAATTAAGCACAATTTTAATGAGAAGTTTGATTTTGAATTTTGTGTTTAACAAAATTTTTATAATAAAACTTCAACTATAAGTCAAAAAAGGATTAGAAATGGTAACAAATTTACCAAGTAATCTCAATATTTTTGAACACTTAACAAAACTCAACTAACTTCAATATTTTTGTAAAAGTTAGTTTTTATAAAATGAAAAGCATAAAATTTTACAGACTAGTTTTACTAAAAAATTACTCAATGTAATAAAAAGTAAAAAATTAAGAAAACTGCCGAAAACTTATATGACAAAAAGATCAAAAGCTAAAGCTAAAAAATACTTAATAAATGTAAAAGTTCTACTTAGTATCTAATCAAGGACGTAATTTAAATTTATTTCTATAAATCTTGAAATTGAAAAATCATTGCAAACCAATACAAACTGCTACAGCAATTTGACGTATATAATAATGAATTGCATTAAATATTACATTCATATATTTTTCCAAAAGTATTATTACATCGAAAAACCCATAATGACTGAAATATAAAAACAAGCATTAAGCTATTTCAAATTCTTTGTCATTTTCTTTACTAATTAATAAAAAATGAAACAAATTTTTCGATGGCTGAAAAATTGAAAGAAGAAGTTTTTACGCTCAATGAAGTGAAAACTTTACGTGCTGACTGATTCTATCAAGTGAGAAATGAGCGATGTATCAAAAAAATACAGATAAAATGTTGTTAAAACAATGGCAGTCTTTCTTCTTCATACAATTCCATTTTAAGTGCTTTCATTAATCCACAAATAACAAATTTTGTTGTGCTAAATGTGGCAAATATTTATTAATATTTTAACTCTTCAATGAATATAATATTTTGATATCTATAATACAGAAATTAACTCAAATCAATTGCAATATTTTAGACCAAAAATGAGTGAGATATGTAAGTTATAATATAACATTTTATTTAATAACTTACTACATAATTAACAAATTATTTTCATTATTAACAGTTATTATATCAGTAAGCCATTGAAAGATTATCTCCATAGAACAGCAAATTGAATTGATTCTATGGCAACTGGCGATTCTCATCCATCCTGTACGGTAGAAATGCTCGTATTGTCTAAAAATTTACAAAATCACAGAATTTTGAAGTATTAAATTACTGAAATCATTCAGTAATTACAAAGATATAATGAATGTCATGAAAGTGAAAAAATTGAGAGAGAAAGAGAAATAATGCATAGAATGTGGACAAACGCAAATACATCTAAAAATATTTACATTTACAGAATCCTACAAATCTTTACTATCAAAATTTATTACTTTGTCAAATAGCAATATTGCTGCGCTGCAAATTTACAATCATAATGCCATAAGCATATGTAATATTTCAATTTCTTGTAATAGTTCCTCATTATCTAATCAATTATTTCTAAGTTATTCACGTCTTTTTAAAATATGATTATCTTTTGAAGTTAAAATGCAAAAACAATTAACTACATTTTTTGCTATGCTAAATTAATAAAACAAATGATAATGAAAAAGAATGATGGAAAAAAATTCTCGAATCTGCAGATACTTGCTGTGAATATTGTCGTCTCAATTCATCAATTTTTGTGACATCACAGTGCAAAAAGTACGCTTGCGCACCTTTTTGAGCGAATGTTCATAAAACCATTTTGCTACAAAAAACGAAACAAAGTCGAAATTATACACTAAAAAAGTCAATTATGCAAAAAATTTTATTTATTGCTGTGTCATTACGTTTTATTCACTTTTTCTTTTTTTTTGAACTTTTGATTTTATTATAATTTTAAAAATTGTTTTAATCAAACTTTCTCCGTGAAAATTCCTTTTTTAGATTTTTAATATGGAATCAAATTAATTATTAATTTTACCTTGCCATTTTCGTATCCTACATAACATTCCATTTGCTAACATGATTATTCTTAAAAAATTGAACTCTTTGTCACTGCTATCTTTCTTATGACAGTACATGGCAAAAACTTAAAAATCTAACTAATATTCAAAATACAAACGATGGCATTTTGATCTACTGCAAATTTTATTGTTCATCCTTTACCAATGATCGTTGCATCCCTCAGACCTTAACCTAAACGAAACAGAAGAGGACATTATTACTGTTTTCTTACTTTATCATTGGTACTTTTTCATTATTTGAAATTATTTGGATGTAAAAAACTTTTAATCTTATTCAAAATTAACTTCTCTCAGAATATTCAGTTCGTTAAGAAATGAACAGTGATAATATACCTGACCCGATACAGTTTCCCGTCTAGCTGAGCTATATCTCGGAATGAAATGCAGACAAGATGTTTTAGCGACAATTTAGAAACTAGAAATAACTGCTTTGGAAAATTTTATCAGTTCATCAAATCTAAACGCAAATTGAGTCAAATAATACAATAGCTGAAAAATTGATTCATTTAAGTTTGATTCATTGAAAGATCAACAAGTGTGCTACATTTTCAGGTTGAAAATGTTACTATCAAACTTCATAATATTATGCACAACTACATTTGCAAATCTAAAAATGTTTCAGCAGTTCAGATATTATTCACGACAGCATTTGATAAATCTACCATCTAAATGATTTTAGTAGTTTGCGTATCTGATAATATCCACACATCGTTTATATAAGTATTAAAAAAGTTATTATCACATTGTGTTTTACTTGTGCATTGACAAACCATTCTGCAAGTCATTGATACTTTGCAAGTTACAATTTATTACTTATGAATCAGTTTATAGCTGTATTATTCGTTCGCAGCAATGCAAATTAATCACAAGTAATGAATCTTATGAATCTTAAAATTTATTCCTTAATCACAAACACTGCCTTCCTGAATGCAGCTTTAAGATGTAGTCAATACTTTTAATATTTTATGCAAAAAATTCACTCATCAATATTGCTTTATCAGATACGTATAAAAGGTTTAGTTACGTAAAAAGCCAATTTTTGAGCAAAACTTAAAAGTTGAGTGGAATTCAGTAAACAATTAATACTTTTCAATGAAGTCTTGACAACCCATTAAGTAAAAATGTCTGCTGACTCAAATCTACGATTTGTTCCATAAAATTGTTTTAAGACTATGAATTTGCTGATAAAACAAGCTCACTAAATTCTGTCAAGTACTGCTGATGATTTTAAAGATGTATTTAAGACTGAAGTACTATGATTCTAGATTTGATTCCAACATACTAAATCTGAGTCTCATATAAAGAGATCAAAATAATTACTAAGCAGCAGTAACTATCAGCTCTATATCTGAATTATAGATCTGTAAAATTGCTATATTTCTGAATATTATTCTGTATTCTCTAAAATTAAAAACAAATCTGAAATTATCATAAATTCCCATTTTAGTCGCTAAATGCACCCAAAAGTTTATCCACAATCAGAATTACAACTATCCTGAAATCTTATAAAAACTGGAACAATTAAGAATTAGTGCAAGAAATACAGATGTAATTCCTTTTCCGAATCAAACCCTTCGCACATTCACTTTTGATGTGCTTCATACACGTTTAATTTCTCATTTATACTGTGCATTTTTTCAAGTAAATTTAATTCTTTATTATGGAAACCTGAACGTGTGCAACAATTTTCTTGCATTTAAAAGGTAACGTAAGTTGTATTAATT
Organism: Thelazia callipaeda; assembly: GCA_900618365.1. NCBI lineage: Eukaryota > Metazoa > Nematoda > Chromadorea > Rhabditida > Thelaziidae > Thelazia > Thelazia callipaeda. The sequence continues at coordinate 9,362 of UYYF01004951.1, forward strand.
AAAGAACGCACTCACTTCCTATGTAACAACCCAACTATTCCCAAAAATACTTCTGTTATCATTACTCACGGCATATTACATACTCTGAGCCAACCCCAGTTGTTAACAACAATGCTTCAACCGAAATAATCGACTTTTATTCAAAGTTCCGCGCATCTAGAAAAAAAAAGAGGATAATCCTCAATCAGTCAAAAATGATTTTCCATCAGTTCTTCATCTAAAAGTCAATGTCTACAATTATGTACACGAATTTCTTTCTCAAGCACCATTACTCCAATTCCGTTCAAATCTTATCATCCAATCTTAATTTCTTGAAATGCTTGCACTGTATTTGCAAACAGAAAACATGATCAAGGATAAACAACTGAAGAATACTTCAGTATATTTAGGACACAAATGCAGACTAAGCAGTTATTTTTTCTAGTACTACTCTTAATTAATCACTAATGTAAAAAAGAGAATTTGTATCCTAAATATATAAAGCTAATCTCTGTTTAAAAATTAAAACTACTCCACCACCATTTCTGATGTTTATCACAACTAAAATTTCCGACTACTTGAGTTCTTGACACTCCTCAATCATTTTTTCAAATTTTTACGAATTTCAACAAATACAGCACTTTATAAAATATGAAGAAACATACTCTTACCTGCAGTATGCAAAGAAAAATATGATTTCAAAAGCTATTAGAAACGATAAAAGCAATATCAGACTTCAAACCAAAATGCATGAAATCTAACCCTACAATTACACCAACTACTGCAGAAAGTTTGCAAGATACCTTAGCTAATATATATATGACTTAATCTACTCGGACTTCGCATAAATATCCCTTAATCATTTAAAAACTTGAAATTCTATCTACACCACTAAGATTTTGACACTTCCAATTAGATGTAAAATACTTTCAAATCACGAAGTGAAATTGAACACTTCCTGAAACTTTTTTTGGATTTCGTTGAGAAATATCATGATAAGATAGTAAGACTTTGTGAAAATTAAAAACTGTAATATTTTAATAAAAATTGTGTATTTATAACACTCGCTATAAAAACAATAACCGACGATTTGTATAGTAAATTCTTACATTGCATTTTAGAAAACATAAATAATATTTATGCAGACAAACAAAAGGAATATGGCCTGTAAAGTAAAACTGAAAATAAAAAGAGTCCTATGGCACTGATGACAGGGTAAATTTTTTTAAAGTGAATAAATGTTTTTCCATAACATCAAATAAATTTAAATCATAAACAGAAAACTTGATCAGAAAAATCAAGAAAAATGAGGTTATTGATAATTGCTATTAAATAATATTAAATTGATGCATTTCAAATTTTCTAATCGCGGTATAATAAATTTTACCCTGTTTAAAGTAAGAGAATGATGTAGAAAAAGAATGCATCAATCGCATGATTAAAAATGATAAGTTTTAATTTATTTCATTTGTTGCAAAAAAAAGCTTTCAAAATGCATAGCAAGTCAGACACAGAATAATACATAGTAACCAAATCTCACTACAAAAAAAAAAAAAAAAAAAA
>UYYF01004951.1:10919-22045 GCA_900618365.1 Thelazia callipaeda
CGGAGTGTATAGGAAGAAGAATACAAAAAACGTATGCTTCAGATCAACTGATTTTCAAAAACTGTGCTCCCTTATTTTTACCCATGAGGTAAAATAAGACCGTCTTTGAGAAGCTACTGAAATCTTATTTTATGTGGCATAATTAGTAGCGTAAAACACTGCGAGTCATACTCAAAATCTAGTGTACACAGTTCTAGTACACTTTATACAGATATTATACTGAGAATTTCACCTATTACTACTTTTGTGTACATTGAAAACAAGGCCTTCATCTGATAAATCATCATTTTCTTGGTCACGTTCCTTTGTATCCTCTGCTTGAGAATCAGCTTCCTGATCCGATAATTTTTCTTCTGATTCCGCTTCTTCCTGAATAAATTAAACTTAATCCTCAGAAAATCAAATTTGTATGCAAGTTAACTACTAGTTTAATTATCTACTGGAGAGAATTGATCGCTGTCAAAAAGGACTAGTTAATTAATTTTGTTCTGTTTTACTCCACAAAGAAAAGATATAGTGCAAACCACTAGTTCAAAAATGGAATTTTTGGATCAACAAACCTGAGCTTTTCTCCAAATGTGAAGCTGAGCAAGCTTCTCAGTCAAACACTTGGTGAAGTATTCTGAGTGAGCTGGAGAAATTTCTTCAAGAAGTTGACAAGCATTTTCATAATACTTTGTGTGCAAATCCACCTGCATCAAAAATAGAAAATGTAATAACAGCATTTTAAAACAAATATCAATAACCTATGAGTCTAAACTTCATCATTCACGCAAATTAACCGAAATTTCTTGTTTTGCATTTCAGAATAACTTGAAGAAAGCAAATGGCACTCAGTTCACTAAACCATACCCGTTTGTAATCACCATTCATACTATCACTTTGTAAAGATGCGATTCTCCATCCTTTCATAGTTAATTCCAGAGTATAAGGATGCCCTTTAATAATTAAAGAATGTACAGAAAATGCAGATATATTAGTATAGCAAAACCACGATCTCTTCAAGCAATAAGATCGAAGTAAATACAAACAAATACACACGCATGGAAAATAATAAAATATATAAATAAATGCATCTAAAATTTAAAGTCAAAAAGTATTCATCAAACAAACGACTTTTTTAAGCAACGAACGAAGCCTTAAAAGGAGGAATTACCTTCAACAGTTTTTATGTTCACGAAAATTAAATCAGCAGTTCGTGGCAAGATTTCGGATACAGCGATTGAACGTACATCATTCGAAAGTTCATGTACGGCAGCTATCGCTTCTAACTCCAAAGGACCTCCAAAACTGTGTTCATTAAGAGCACCATTCGTTTCAGCATGACGTTTTCGATTGGCACGACCTATTTCTACTAGAGAAAGTGGCGTTCTGCAAAATGAGACCAATTATTTGCAATTTTTACGCAGACTATTTTCTTACTATGATAGAGGAAAAAAAATGAACTTGTATTTACGATTTAAAAACTGAAAAAATATACAAAAGTAAATATGTATTCTGCGCAAAGATCAATATAACAATAAGAACTGGCCTGAAAAAATCAGTTCATAATTTATACCCGAAAGTGTTGTAAACAGCTGAAAGATGTTCTGATATCAGAGCCGGAGTCAAACTTGATGGATACATGAATGCTTCATGAAATCCATCTGGTGCTGGACTATGAGCACGACTGTGTGTACGGCTACTTTGATAAATCTGGGCAGCACTTTGCCAACGAGCCGAACTAAATTTAGAAGTAGCTATAGCATAAATTGAATATCCTCAAGTAGATAATTTTTGCCTGCATTGAATAGTAGCACTATGTAAAAAAATTAACATTTAAATACAAAGGCTTTTGAACCTTTTGAACTTATAAGGAATGACAGTTGACAGATCTGTAAATTTTCATTATCTTTACTGATTCTTCGCAAATGTTCAAATCTTTAATGCGTATCACCAAATGTCAGTTAAATTTCTTGTCATCAAGTACTTATATGGCAAATAAATCTGTAAAGCTGCCGTTAAGTACCGCAAGAAACCATAAACACATTAATAAGAAGGAAATCAGATGAGAGACTAATTTGACGTTAAAAGTACTTAGAATGCTCAGAACTTCAATAATAATCCTTACTTTTGTTGTTGGTAAAGAGGTGATACGCCAAGCGAATCAGCCAAGCAATTAGCAGTGGGTGTAATTTTTTGATGAACAGCATGAAATGAAAGTGCTGATGGAATACCATTGCAACTTGGAGATGATGGAGGAGTAAATGGCAAGGACCGCGCCATGAAGTTTTTCCCACCTATATCATACATAGTGTATTAATGATTAGAAAAAGGTATAAATTAACCAAAATAAAATTTCCTTAAGACAATAACTCTTTAAAAAATATTATATCATACATCCACATTAACTCTACTCTAAAAGTCAGTTAGTTTACAAAACAGATTATAAAACAATCACCAGAAAACTACATACTTTTTGAATAAGTAAATAGAGTACAACTTACGTTTTACAAGAAATTGCTTGAAAAGTTCAAGAAATCATAAACGTAAAATATTTGCCTAAATTCATAATGATTTTATCACTTTTTTATTGCTATTTGTCCAAATCGATAATCACTCTATTAAAGTAAATAATTCAGAGGACAAACTTAACCCACCTAATTCGGACTTTCTTCACGCAATCTACGCAAATATTATAAATTATAATACTTCACGACAAATAGAGGACTCATTACGGAACACAAGATTGCTCTGCACATCCCATTATGAAACTTATGAAACTATGCAGTCTCTTGTACTAGAACTAATACATACCGTTAACCCTCCCGTAACCATTTCTAGCTTTGTTTTGTACAGATGGCAATTCGTATGTCATCTGAAACAATTTTTCGAGTATGTGCTCTTGGACAACAAGAATATCCTGAAAAAACAGTATTGGTCTTTCTACATAAGCCAAACCATCAAGTTCCGAGTGCTATCTGTACACATATTCTGTCAACTATTCAATGCGGAACTTATAACGATCGAAGCAATTTTAAGCATTCACTTACTACCTAATGTGAGGTAATTGATGTATAGACAAGTGAAGAGCATATTTCACGTCCTACAGAAAATATATTTTTTTAAGAATATTGAAGCAACATTTGAAAACTGAAACTAGACAATTAAAAACGTCAGTTATGTCACCGATATTTATAAATGTGTAATAAACTCTTAAACATTATTTACAATTAAGAAATAAGACAAAAACGATTTTAAAAAGTAATGAAAAAGCATATCAAACTAAAATTGCCATAAATTCTTAAGATAGCAATGAAACATCTAGTACACAAAGTCATTAGCATTCTTCAATTTTTTCAAGTTTTTCTTCAAAAATTTTATGAAATCATAAGGTTGCACTATGATAGTAAATGCGCTGAGCAGAGGTAATTCATCAATGATTTTTGAAACATCATTATTTCGTGAAAATAAATTTAAAGTGCTATTATTTATGTGTGTTATACAAGCAGAAGTTGTGCCATTTTGGGTCACTGCTGAGACTGACGAACGCACACCAGCTTCCCATGCTGATGAGCCTTCAAGTACACCAAGCAACTGAAATGAGTGTAATTCAAAACATGAATGCCACAAAAAATCCCTCTCCCTCCCCACAAGTCATTGACTAATATTGCAAGGCACCTCCAAGTAGCGCAACTACGCTTTGAAGAGATAAGGCGGAAGAAGAAACCATCGAGATGGAAGTTAGGAAATAAGATAAGCTTAAACAACTTTGACAAAGCCTTCGTAGAGCGGTATTTGGCTGTAATATAAACACCTCAGAGAGGCTTAAGAAATAAGAGGAATGAATCTCGTACTTGCTATCTAGCATGACTGTCATGAAGCTTTAATGGCATACTAACAGAAAGTGTGAAAGCTTACGAAAGTAGAATTAGAAGTCATGAATACTGATGTTCATTCAAAATCCAAAACGCCGAATCTAAGCTGTTCAGAACATGATTCTACAGGAATCCAACCATATAAACACTACGCGGCATGGCATCATAAAAGCGTTAAATTCAGTTAATCAGTGCATTGAAAGGCTCAACATTTGAGAGTTTCTAAGAAGCATTATCTCTAGATGATCAGCTGTAATTAAAAACAAGAAACCTTTGAACTCTACCACATTATGAGGGTTCAAACCGTAATGGATAAGAAAATACAGACGGGAATTCTCCAAGGTGACAGTCTTTCTCCGCTTCTATTCGTCCTGTGCATGGATTCATTAAGCCATCCTCTTAATATGAGGTACTCAATAGTGGCGTTCCCACCGATCACGGAATGTAGATAATCAATGTTTGTGAGTGATCTCAAGGTCTTCGCGACCGATGAGTATGTCATGAAATCAACGGTCGAGGAAGTTCATAGGTTTCTTAATATGGTAGGGTTAGAGGTGAATCAAGAAAAGTCAGCCACTAATAATGAGGTATATGCTGATAGGAAGGTGCTCTTCGAAGGTATCAATACCTTGAAATAATGAAAAACAGAACTGACGCCTCGACCCGAGAAAGATGCGATAAAAAGCAAGCAGAGATTTTAATTAAACATGAGACTGGCCAAAATTGCATTAAGCGACTTTACCAAGGCGGTGAACGAGCACGCCATAAGTTCAATAAACTATTAAAGTGCTTAAAATGGGATCAGAAGATTTTCAAGCAACTGACCATGATATCATGCAGTTACCAAGCAAATATGGAGTCCTTAATTAACCACCATGTTTAGAAAGACTGTACCTGCCAAGGGACAAGCTACAACGAGGGTTCATTGAGTTGAACAAAGGAGTGAGCTTATGCTTCTGCGACTTCATATCGTATTTGTAGAAAGTGCGCCCATATCTACCAGGAGGGCGGCAATTTTGAAGCAGGAGAAGACTCTTAATACGTATTTAGCAGTTATTGTGTCCTACCTTTAGATTAAATACAATCTCTTAGAAAATCCAACCGTCGAAAACGTATTAGCAAGTCAGAAAGCATTCCTGTACAGCAAGATAGAAAGGAAAACTCGCCATGCAAAACTATACAAGATGCGCAGAAATGAGCTATCTCAATGTGGCTACGATACAGGAATATTACCACACAGGATGAAGCGCGATACTGTCACCTCCAAGACAGAAATATGTTTGGAGCTGAAAAAAGTATGTGCCCAAAGTGTAGAAAACGTTTGAAGACGGTGGACTATCTAGCAACACAGTGCGAGAAAATATTATATCATGACTATACTAAAAGACACAATGAGGTCCTGAGATGCATTTATTTGGAACTATGCAAAAAGTATAGTCTGAAGGCATTCCCGCGCATGTGAAGCCATTCTGTTCAGGAAGTTGTCGCGAATGACAACGTAGAGATCAAAGTCGATACGCGAATAAGCACAGCTACAAATATAAGTGCGGATTAACCGAATATCATGACCCACGACAAGAAGCGACATGAAGTAATCCGGATAAAGGTTGACATCACTAATCAAGACAGGATGACAACAGTCGAGACCGAGAAAAAGCAAAAGTATGATCTACTGGGTAATAAACTCATGGCAGAAATCAAATGCGAAATGAAAATAATTTCGTATGTGATAACTTGAGAAGGGATTGTAACGAACTTCCATAAATGCTATGCGAAGGACATCAAATTGTGTGATCACGTTAAGACATCTATCCCATCGATAATACTCAAGAAAACGCTCGGAAGCATTTCATTCGATCAACACTATGGATTCGACGAGGACGAAGCAGCGAGAGCAGTATAACAGAACTGAGCGCGGAACGAATACAAGTAGAATGCCGGAATACAATCGAGAACCAGAATCAATAATGTAGAAAATAATATTAACCTCCTCCGTATGATATTGATGGATAAGTATATGATGGTTTTACAAAAACTTATAACTTGGAATAAATTTAGATCTGAAAACTCACTTTACTCTTATATTTGTCTAGAATGAACCCTGCATCAAAATTCTCTTCCATTTTCTGCAATGTGTAGATTGACCCATGGGGTACCCGTTGAACGATCACATTTACCTGAGATAAAGCATTATGCAATTTTAAAATAAAAAATTTAAGAACGCATACCCGACATCTCCCTCATTTTGTAGAAGTTGAAACCAGAGATGAAAAATAAAATAGTTTAATTTCATATTTTTTCAAAGATATATAAGTCTGCTGTAGGAAATATTTCTGTAAGACAAAAGTACCATAGATTCCGATTTTCTCAGAGGGTTGAAAATGTGCGAAAACTGCTGTGTGCTCTGGATAACAACATCACCAACTTGTACGAGTTGATCGCCAACGAACAACTGGTCCGTAAAACTTTTATGAGCCACCATAGTCCAACCCGCTACCCTTAACCACAGTATTTAAGTAATTTCGACTTCAAAATTATACATTTACTGCAAGTAATTAAATACTAGGAAATATTTAATTTACACCGCTACTACTACTGATCTTTTATATAATACAGATACAATCCATTTCAACTAAATGCTTTTGGATCTAAAAATGAAAAAAAAGAATGTTCACACCAAACTTTTCCATCGAAGTCGACAAATGCAATATGATGCATGAATATGATGAAATCGACTGTTATGTGTTTCAAATTATTTGGAGCATCAAAACAACCAAAGAATTGTGAATTATTCTCGTGCTGTTCATCGTTATTTCGCTGACTAACTGAATGATTTTTTCGAAATGATGTAACTTGATTTAATAATCCACAAGGTGCATCATAATTGGAAGATGATGAATCATCAGTAGTGGTTCGATAGGACTGTGTAACATCAGCATTTAAAGTTCCAGTGGGAACGGAATATCCGCGTTTCACAGGTACACGACAGACATCAACAGGGACTTCTATTTCCATGTTCAATGATATCGGTGACTCCAAAACACTGGAATTATTCGCGATTTATGTTACTTAAAGAAGATGAAGATTTGAGTAAAAGACATTGTTTTTCGAAAGTAAATCAATTTTTTGAAAAATAAAAAAAGAGCCTTAAGTAACTCAACTATTCCTAATGAAAAACTACTCAAGTAATAGGCAAAAATTAAAATATTGAAAGCAGTAAAACCTATACTTCAGTAATCAAGAAAGATTTATTTTATGAAAGTAATGTCTGTGGTTAAAATACTCGAAAGCATACGTCAAAGATTATTTTTGCTGCAAAAAAAAGAGAATCGTTGTTGTTAACAGAAAATTAAAGCCTTGACAAATCTTCAAGAGAATAAAAAAAAATTATTTCATGCAAAATCCTTTATTTTCGTACGCAGAACTTTTCAAATTCATTGAGGCATCCTCTGAATGTTCTGCCACAAATGAATCATTAGATGGTGCGGATGCACGATTCTTCGGATGATCATATATTGAAAGACGCTGGAAATCTATACACTTATAGACGCACAAAATTAATTTCAATAAATGAAAAAGAATAATATACACTGGCAAAAAGAAATGCAGTTCTTGAGAAGATAGTTTGCTCAACAAAGTTTCAACAATAAAATAATGAATGGGAAGTTCTATAGAAATATCAATTTAAAGTGACAAAAACTTTAACGTTACCTCCATAATTCTCATAGAAAAGTGAGTTCGAGATGAAGAAATATTACGAGGAGGGAGAGGAGGTGGAGTTGTTACTGGACTCAAACTTTTCATTTTTTTTTCTTCTGTATTTAATGCGTGAGGTAGAGAGAACACTCTTGAAGATACCACTGCTGGGAATTTAATCCGTTCATATGCAAGGTTTCTAGTAGTCGAATTTGGAAGGGATGGTGCAATTCCTTCTGGAACCTTAAACATTACTGCAGCTGATTGAATGCGACGAAACTGTTTGGAGAACTGAATCATACAATATAAATAAATAGTACAAATTTACAAAGATCTGTTTCAGAGTTGAGAACATGAAAATAGAAGTACAAAGTTAGATTCTACTGTTTTTTTTTGTGGATCTATGTTCTACATAAATTATGCACGTATTAATTATTATTAGACGAACTTCATCGACTGCTTGATCTTGATCACCTAATCGTTCAGCAAGTTCAGGTACTTCTGATGGCGCATCTGGTATAGAAATGTATAAATTTGTAGATCCGACCAAACATTTTATTCGCATGAGTTCAGATGTAGAAGATCGAATCCAATCATCACAATCTTCCCTGAATATCTGATCATTCAAAATTTTAAAGAAATTTATTTTTAAATTGAAAACAGTGGAGTATAAAAACTACGCTATCAAAAAACTATACTGATATTTCCTGCGATGAGAAAATATGCAACATAAGGTTGTTTATCAACAAACATCTAAAAATAAAAGCTGACCTAAAGTGCATCATGTTAAATATATCAACCGTAATGATGATGTAGTTTCCCATAGTTCTTTTCCCATTATTTAAGAAGAAGAAAATATTACACTGTCAAAGCAGCAAGTTCAATTGGTTCACGTTTGCAGTCTACGAAACCAATCATAAAACTGCGTCTAGATGGATCACTGATAACAATTCTAACGAATGATGAATCCAACAAATCAATTACTTTCGAAGGTCTGGAATAATTATTATGTGAAAATGAAAACCAAAAGTGTTCACGAGTGTTAATGAGGAAGAATTTTTAACAATTGTTGATGCAACTAAAATCTATAAGGATTTTTCGTTTTAATCATTTCAACAACAACTTACCTATGGTCGTAGACACATTTCTCTGAGAAATACCATTCCAGAAGTGGTATGCGATCATTGTGGATACATAATACAACCCATTTTCCTTCTTCATACAGTACTTTCTTGAAATAATTTAAGATTATTTTGTAATATATGATGATAATGAATGAATAACTGAAAGCTATCATATAAAATATACAAGATGAAAATTACTTTTTTGCGATGTAAAGTGCCACCTTTTTTATGTATCACATGTTGTAACCAGCCTGATTTTACTATTTGACGTTGTTCATTCATTCATTTAACTAATTAGTAGCTTCCAAAAGGATCTGAAATTCATCAAATTAAGAGCAAAAATGTAACAAATACCAATATTAAATGACAAATGAAATTATTTATAGCAGTTATTAATATATGATAATTAATGACAAAGCAATCAATAACAATTAGTGCGCTGAATACTCTCAACAATTCCTTGTACATCGAGAAGAAACTATTACCTTCTATCTGAGACATGATTCCCTCCTATAAGAACAAACAAAAAGATTTTATTTTGGTGATCATAAAAATTCATAGAGTAAATCTCGCAACAACCTTCAATAGATTCCAAACAAACATAATTCTAGCTACTGACATCTACAAAAAATTAAGAAACTGAAATTCTGAAAAGACAGACAAAACATCATAACCATTTATTACAGCACAAATACCAATTTTATGATATATCATAGATAACTAGAATACTGACAAAATAAAACACCATGTCTGTTTTTCTACCTTTAAAAATTGCCCACAAATCATATTAAAGGTAATTAAAATATAAACGTCTACAAATATTATTTATTTTAAATGTGCAGTAGCACTAATCATTTAAATGCTTAGAGACATCTCAGTAAGTCGAAATTATGTGCTTTCAAAATATTAAAATAATAATAACTACAAAGCAAACATTTTATATTAACTTAAGCAGCAATGGTTACTAAATACTTGGGCCCATTTGCCAGTAAACTGAATAATACAATTTTTTTATGTATAGAAATAATTCGAAACATAATCAATCATTCATAATGCTTACTGCAAAATGAACATGAAAAAATAAATTCATAATTCATTTACAAACAAGCAACTTCATTGTAAAATAATGAAAAGCATCAAAGAACTTCAATACAAAGTAGAATTCAAAAATATAACAAACATCTTCACTGGATTTGAATTCAATAAAATTAGGCCTATTGAATAGTAAATCAGATTATTGTGTGTGCATGACTTAATTTACTTAAAGCTATTATATTCAATTATAACTTGCGTTGATAATATAATAACTGATTCACAAACTCGTATTGTTATATTCTTCATTTATCTTTGATAGATTGATAAAAATTTTTGCTATGTTCACTCACTCACTCCTCACTCATTTGCCAGTCATTCTATCTTCTTCTGCGTTCCATTTCAGTAAAGCATTCCTTTCCTTAATAATTCTAAAGCTAATCAACCTTACATACTTACATGCACTCATAATAGCTACTCATTTATTAAACATTGTACAAGTAATACTTAACAACAGAACATATTCTTGTTAAATGATAAAGGTTTCATAATTACAAGTTGATATTCTAAATTAATACTTATCAATTAATATTAATTGATACAGCACAAATTTGCTATACAATACATTGTTCTACTCAAAATTTCCTTTTTATTCTTTGAGACCTTCACTATTATTACAAACATCATCCTTTACTAATATAATTATCAATCGCATTAATACCTCTAGCATTATTTTTATTTGAGTGAAAATAAAGACCCCCTAGCAGAACAGTACAAATTTAAGAAGATTGAAATCAAATGTGTTCCCAACAATTCTACAGTTTTTTACTGCAAAATGCGCATTCCATACCGTGAGAAACACTACATGAAATATTCAGTATTTCCCACCATATAAAATGCAAATTCCTTATCAAAAAAACCATCAAGGATTTTTTTATCAAACATCATGATTATGTGCATATTTATAGGCCATGTCTTTCCCATTCGTCATGATATCAAGCAAATTTTTTTCTCGCCAATTTGAAGTAAAAAATATATATTTGCATAAAATGAGTAATGTAATCAGCCAATTGTGTTATTTTATAAAAGCCCCAAACATTATGTTATAGCATTTTGTGACAAAGCATTAACTACTCAGTAATTAAAAGAATTTCACGTTAAAAGATTATCAATAAAGAAACAACTTATTCAGTAATTAGTAGAAAGGATATGATTTTCAACACTCAACTGGTAATCGTAAAATTTAATCCTCATTATAATTATACAATTATGACAGGATTGTTACAAAAGAAAAAAAATGGAAGTAATACAAAACATTACAGAACCAACAAATCATAATAATCAGAAGTCAGTTTTTGTTAGTAACACCAGAAGTTAGAACTCTATGTATATATATATATATATATATATATATATA
>UYYF01004952.1:561-22000 GCA_900618365.1 Thelazia callipaeda
GAGTGGAAATAGTGTAGTCAACAAATAATGTCTGAATGAATGTATTTGCGGATGATCTGCAAAGATTCTTCAGTAAATTAATTATGAGTAATTATAAATGACATTAGCTACTTAATTAATTATGAGAATTAAGTACTGGTAAATTTGAGGCTTACCAGCAATAAATTTTAATCATCTCTGTTCTCCTTCTCTATTCCTAATTTTCAAATTAAAAGGCTACTAAAAGACTTACTCAATGAAAGTGTCACTTCTATGGAATTTGGACTTCGAGTTGAATCTAAGACTAGTCTTCTAGTAGCAAAGCATTACCGTACTAATGTTGCTCAAACAATTTATTATCAGTACTTGATACATTCCAAAAAAGTATTACAACGAAATACAACCGAATTATAAACTAACTTACATAACACCGACCTAAGCCCGGTTAGCTCAGTCGGTAGAGCACCAGACTCTTAATCTGGCTGTCGCGGGTTCGAGCCCCGCATCGGGCTACGCTCACTTTTACGTCCTTCGTGATACAAAAAATCTTATCATCATGTCTTTACATGACTGTTCCGACTATACCTTACATACGACATTTGACAGCCTCATACTGTAGTCTTGATGGGTCAACATTGCATTCGGTTTCAGGCGTGCATAGAAGTCAGAGTTTTGCGTATTTGAACATTAAAAGTATGGTAGAACTACATTATTCAAAATCTTAAATGAAGTATTGCGAGAAGTAATATTATTTCATATATATCTTAAATGCAATGTTTGTTGATCTTAATATTAGCAACGAATAAATTGCCTTTACTCTGGCACTGTAAACACAGAAAGCCTTGTTGCTTCTGGAAAAAATCCTTCAGACTTCTTTACTTCTCAACAACTCACAAACAAAAACGTGACAACGAACTACTAAACCAAACCATTTAATGTCTCAAAGTAATACTCGAAAGTATACGAGATACAATACGAATCACCAAGTATTGTTTCACATGAAAACTAAAAACTGAGAAAGACGAAAAATCACAACCACATATGAATGAATATACTTCTCACTAACACAAATACATATCACCTCGAAATCACTGAAACTAAAATCAACATATATGAATGATATGAAATAGCATACATACAGTACCAATTAAAATAAGTTACTGAGTCCAGTAATTGATAATGAATACTGAAAATCCCAATCATGAATCTCCAGTTATGTAAATAAAGGATGCTAATGCTACAGAAGTGACTTTCATTTCCTGACTACGATCATTTCCTATTTTTTATACTGAACTGAATACAGAAAACAAGTTAATACTTTTACGGCAGTAAAACTGCAAAAATTCACATCCAGTTACAACGCCAAGAATCAGAAAGTAAAGAGCAGCAAATTTTAGCATGACATTCGTTGGAAGCTTAATTTTTTGAAAAAAGCGCTTCGCTAATTGATTCTTCCCTCAGGTCCGAGCAGCAAGGCATCGACTGCAAGCTTTTAATGTAAAACCAATATTCTTGACTTACCCATCTGCAAAAGTAGTCTAAATTCACTCAGCCATGCTAAAGATTTCAAATAGATAATATTTTGAACTGAAATAAAGCATACAAGCAAAAAAATAGCCCTTAATAGTATTATCAATTAATATAATTGGAAGTAAGTTTTCTAACAGCTTTCTAAGGGATTAAAATAAATATTTATGTCATTTGCATTAAGCTCTCACGTCACATGCATTATGCGTTCTATGAAGAATAGGAAATGATAAGCTGGCCGTTATTTTCATGATTTATATCCTTCAGACAAATTTATTATTCTTCGTTCACCTTACCATTCCCCCAGTAATTAACCTTTAACTGACAAATGAACTAGATTAGATCATGCTAACTTCGTCCTAGCAAAAATTACTACTCATCTTTAACAATGTTGTCGGTAAAAATTTAGATTTTTCCGTTTTCCTTTCATTCAAAATCCAAAAAAGTAAAATACAACTTACCCATACGTGAGAGAATCATGTGGTGAAATATTCAGTCTGTTTAGATGAATTTTCAAAATTTTCTTGAAATTCTCATGAACACGTAAGAACAACTCCTGCAACAAACATGTACAATACTTAACATCAATTACTAGATAATTTAACTGTTTTCAGACTGTAGTTAAGCAGTACCTTGATCATACTTTCCGGCATGATACCCGTTAGCCCATTGTAAAACTTCCCGAGCTGTCGACACATATGTTGGAATGTAGGCGATGGAATAGAACCTTTGACTTCCCACTTCAACATTAATACTTTAATTTACTGACATATGTTACGTTTTTCTTAACTAAATTATAGCATACAGAAAATATATATAATAATAATAATAATAATTGTGATCATAATAATAATAATTAACAATATATATATTTGTATATAATACCTACAGAAAGTTCACATAAAACAAGTCGAATTCACATAATTCAAACGAAACTATAATGAATACAAATATTTTACTGTTTGAAGTTGCACATCCAGATGATGATCAATCACTGTAATAAGCTTGTTCACAATTTCTTGCGCATGGTCACTGTAATCCTGGTAATTCAAACAATTTTTATAAATCGACTGTAGGATTAATTATAATATGCTTCACCAAATATTAAATTCAAATATCATTTTCGATGAATGAAAAGAGAAAAACACATCTTTTTGCATAAAAATTTTGATTTGAGATGTCTGGTAATGACAATGAAGGGATGAGATAACAAAATATTTAATATATTTTTAGTGAATAAAGAACTTACTCGAACTAATTGATCAATATGTCGCAGCAAAGGCAGCTTGTCAGCAGGAAGTTTTTCTTGAAATGCGTCTCGAATAAATGGTACGAATCGAAGAACTAATTGAAGACATCTTGAAGAAAGAGCTGTAAAAACGTTAATAACTGTACAATAAAGCTTAATCCAGGAAGGAGTATATATAAAGTAGATTTAAATGATTTGATTTTTCGTTGTAATTTGCGATTTCGCATCAGCTTTCTTTTCGATATAAATCTATTAAAAAAGTGAGATAATTAAAGACATGAGGAATGAAATGAATAGAAATATATGAAAATATATGTGAATATGAATTAGCTGCCACAAAAAATGATCAAATTACATTAACTTTTCAAAAAGTTTTCAATGTGTATTTTTTTTTCATAATTAAAACATATCTCATCAATTTTTTGAGATATTCCTTTGATGTCAAATAACTTTTAAAAAATACATTTCATAAACAATGAAAAATACAGTGCACAAAACAGTAAAAAAAGTAATTTTGTGAATCAGTGAAAGACTGATAATTTGTTCTTAAAGTAATGTACAAACAGAGGCAAAACTGATGACTTAATGAAGAAAATCGTATGTTTTAAAAAATAATTTAGTTATTTTTGTGTTTAGTTCTAAGCTAAGACTGATATTTAAACAAGTTGCTTAAAACGAAAATTATTGGAATAACAATTCTTCTTATAAATAAACATACCCAAATGCCTGACACTGATCGACTTAAGACCGATCAGTTGTAAAGCACCTGCTCCAAGAATTAGCTGACAACTGCGACTATTGTAATTTTTTAATAGTTCCACAACATGCATCAGAAGTTCAGAGGAATATTCTGGAAGCACTTCTAAAGCATCACAATATTGAGCGATCGTTTGCAGCAGAATAAAGACTGTCCTGATATTATGTAACAAGTAATAAAAGTTCAAATAGAAAAAAAAGACAGAGATTTCAAACTTTTGAAGTAAAATTTATATAAAACCTGTTTTTATTTATTAAAAAGACAAATTAACAGCAAAGAATCAAAAACAAACCCTACGGCTACATATGACTCTTTTCCAACTATTAAATTCGGCTTTGAAGGAGCTACATGTTCCTGTTCTGACAATCCTACATCCGTCAAACGATTTTTCTGTAACCATAGATCAGCAAGTCGTTGAAAGTGTTCCGGTACTTCATTGACACGCCAAGTTTCCGTATCCAAGATACTACTGTATAATGACCATTGCTCATTGGTGACATTTAAAATTTTCTTCTTTTTGTGAGTCACATTTTTGATTATGATTCTATTATCTTAATTCAACTTTCCTGATTTTGCCTACAAAATTACAGGTCTAGCTATTTTTATTTATACTCACAAAATGCATGTCCAATAGTTCGAAAAACCCCTTCATAATTAAAAAATTATAAATTCTGTAAACAAAAGCACCTGAGTTTATTTTTTCGATCTTCATGAAACTTCTTGATAAAATGATTGCTTTGCTGAAGAACACATATTTCTAAAGGGTTAGAAAATTTTTTTTCGGTGCCAATTAACGTATCGCAGTTATTAACAAATTCCCGGATAGCACGTAAAACATTGTCAAATTCTGACAAGGATAATCGTTCAAGAAAACCATCCTGCAAATATAAGCAGATTCATTACAGTAATATGAGCAAAAAGCTTAACTCATCCAAAAATCGAACAAAATGATGTAAAAAATTTAAAAGCATAAATTTTGTTGAAAAAAAAGGTCGTCTTACTTACGCTTAATTATTTATAATAAATTTCTCAAATAATCGGTAGTAAACTCACTATATAAAAAAGTTTTTCATAATAATACTACGAAGAGAAGATACCTTCGACCTTGCAACTAAAAGACGAGAGCTGCGTTCTTGAGCCGAATATGCTGCGTGTTCTGTGAGCAACGCTACTGACAACTTTATCTTCAAATGTAAGACAGAAAAATAAATATTAAGTACTGATTGTTTGGATAACTACAAAGCCTGAAGAATCATATTTTTTTAAAACTTCTCTGATTAAAAAAGTAGACCAAAACCTCCATCAAAAACAAACGTTTTAATCTAAAAAAGTCCTCGAAGATTTCATGAATACTAGAAAAAACTTCTTAGCTGTCATAGCAGCTTTACAAAATATCATTAAGACAAAATAATTACCTGGCTGATATGTCGACACGGCATTGACAAAAAAGCTGCAGGAGTTGATGCTGCTGGTGCTGTCAGTATTGTATTTAACGTATTACTCTCCGATAGAAAATCACTGTCTTGTTCATTTGACGGTACATGTTGATTCATGTCTAGCAACTTTTCAGCATCACCTATACCTTGTTCTACATCTAACTCTGGATTACAGACAGAAGTTTTCGTTCCTGACGCTATTCCCTCCATTACATTTTTCTTTTCTGCTTTTAATTCTGTAGCTGTTTTTTCGAAATTTTCACAAGCACACGTTTCCACTAAAGTTGAAGGCTCATTTGCTGGATTCGACGAAATCTTCATATCGCTAGACTCTTGAGTTAAATCCTTTCTGAATGGAGTGAATAACAAGTTATCGAATAGGAAATCTACGCAGACTGAAGTGTTATGATTTTCAAAAAAGGAACCAGGGTCATGTAAAACTATATAATTTACCAAAAACTTACTCAACAATAACTTCCTGGTTTTTCTTCGACCTTATAGATAGAACTTGCAAAAAATGATCAGTATTATCAAGGATAATTTCTTGTATGCTTTGCACTCTACAGCACATTAAATAAAATACGTGAAGAACATGTCGTAAGGTAGTGAACCATTGGTCAAAATTTAATCTTCGCATTTGGGTACACAAATTACCAAGTGAGGGATCAAACTCTGTAAGTCCATCGTCACTAACACTTTGCACAACATGTGCTTTAATGATCTAAAACAGAAAATTACAATTAAAACATAGCAAATGAGCACAAAACTCTTCTCCAACTGGTATTTGTATTGCACTGCGCGAAATATTACTTTCCATCATAATAAAAACAACTACCAATGTACAAAGTTAGCATACCTGTCTCAGCAAATTTTTTAATGTGATAACAATTTCTTGCTGCAAAACGTGAATAAATCGGTATTCCTTCACTTGCAATAAACCGATCACGATTGGATTCAGTTGTCCCTGCACAATAAGTTAAAATGCACATTGAAAAACCAATCATAAGATAACAATAAACAAACTTTATCATTTTCGGTTAAATCAAATACAACAAGCCAACAAGCAACATAGATTGAAAAATATTCCTAAAAAACATACTGTATTTTGAAAGTAATGTTATTCCCACAATTTCGATTTATATATCCCGCAATCTCAATATTTTTTTAAATCTTCAAATTCAAGAACTTTGCAATTTACTCTCACTACATCCCTTCTCTAAATTGTTAAAATCCCTCTAGTTCTTGGAGCAATGTCACATACCTCTTGATAAGCAACATCATTTTCACTTTCACACGGTCGACTAAGTTCCTTTTGTACTAAAGTTACAAATTCTTCATAAAGCATTCTTGCAATTACTCTATGCAGTTCATGTAACTGTACATCCAAATGTCTGTAATCGAAACTAAAGTTGTTTTTCCATACTCTAAGAATATTAAACACAAATTAACAGTGAATCAAATTAACAGCTTTTAACAGCTAAAAGAATTAATTTTGATCTCTAAAGCAAAATTACATTTTATTACAAACTTAATGACGCTTTGTGCGTAGTAAAATTACAGCATGGTGTAGGCACTAAATTAGTAAAAATATAAAATGAATTTTTGAAAAGCTGACCTAAAACAGATAACACCTCGCAATTCGTTATTTAAAACATCTTGAGCTGTGTCAATGCATTCTAGAGCCTTTGGATAATCGTTCTGATTTAATAGCGTCTGAACAGTTAGCTGAGCATCTCGAAGGCAGGCTATATCCTGGAATACAGCAGTAGCACATAATGTAGACGCAAAATTTTTAACTTTCTCCTAAAGGGAATAAAGTTAATTGAGCTTTTATGAAAACTTTTTAAAACACAAAAATTCAAAGGTTCATAACCTGATTAACTCTGTGAATTTTGATCTTTTCAAAGGACGCGATACACTTCATTAAAGAACGTGGATGGATAACAAATTATAAAAAGTGAATTCAAAAATATCAAATTATATTAGATAAACTTCATTTTATTTCACATCAGTTCAAGTAAAATACTTTCAAATGGAACCAAATGAAAATAAAATTTTTTAATGCAGATACAGATTTGCGATTCTTCAAATGGGTGCTTTACATCAATTAGTTTCGGCCTGCTAAATATATTTTGAATATTTGTTGCAGTTCTGAAAAATAATATAAAGTGCAGAAACTCACACGCAACTTATCCAATAATTTTTTGTGCTGCTTGCGCACCTCGAATATGTTGGTAATACTTTTTATTCGATGATATAACTGATTATCCACTTCTTGTAAACTTTTCCTTTAAAAAAACTGCATAAATGATGAACTGAATTTGTCACAATTGACAGCAAAGTTTAAAAGAAATTATAAACTTATTTCAGATTTGCGTATTTGCATAAGCAAAAACACTAGTTTCATTAGATCTGATGCATTAAACAAAAATTTGAAAAATAAATTATGATCATGGATGAAACATTACCAAACTTTATTCGATCAAAAGTGAATTCATAATTACTTTTAATTTTGTTTCGCTACATCTTAAACCGTCCTTTTATAAAAAACTGATTAAAACTAACCTGATTAGTGCTACCTTCCCTAAAGCATCAGCTAATTCGCTATTTAAACTACCACATGATATCACTGTTTTCCAAAAAGCATTAGATTTTAAAGCCAGCTGATTGTTTAGTCTCGTATCGACCAGGTCATGATAAAATTCAAGACGCTTCTGTAGACCGTCATAAGGTCTAAAATAGCGACCATTCGCTGCTTCGTATGTTTTACACAACTGAAAACTACGCACATCAAAAAGACAATTTAAAAAAAGAAATAAAAAAAACCACAAATTAAAGATATTCCGTCAGGTTTTACAATCGAGTAATATACTATGCATATGAAGACATCATTTATGAAACACATGAATTTGTAAATGAAAATCTGAATTATAAGGTTATTCTATAATGGAAAGAATAATGTAGATTTATAATAAATAATAATAAAAACTACTTCAATTGAATTACTCGAGCTGCTGGGTGTTAGTGATACGTCACTAGCGCATCGGTGGTGATCGAGAAAGGCCGTAGATAGTTTACCGTTGACATATAAACTATCAGTCTCTCCATTAACTGGTTCTAAGAAAACTGCTTCAAAAGTTGTTGGATCGGCCAGTGAAAAATATGGATCAAGAAGGATCTTCAAATCGATACAGTTAATAACTTGATCAAGATTTTTGCTAGTTCACAATCCTCATTTCAAATGAATGCTACCAACTTAGTTTGCTCAACAGTACTATCAATTACAATAAAGATTGAAAATTTACCTAAATACACATCAAATTAAAAAATACAAAATTAAGAAGTGAAAAACACAAACTTTTGGTATATCTTCAGCATCAATACGCGTATCTTCTTCATGTCGTGCTAGCGTGCGCTGAAGCTCACATTTTGCTTTCATACATCTTTTGTACTTCTAAAAAAAGCTCACAATCAGCTTTATAAAAAGGTAACAATCAATTATTGCCATAAAGGATACAAAAAAAATTGACACAAGAGAAAATGAAACAAACTTTGGTAGTAGTGTCAAGATACTTCTTGAAATGGTCTTCCAATATAGTTGGTAAAGATGGTGTTGGTGGTATACGATTTTTGGGTACGAAGGAATCACCCCAATGTCTAGTGAAGAATGTTTGTATTTCAGTTCTAGAACGTTTAGGGTCCAACAATACCGATGAAAGATTTTGAGTGAAACTGCAACAAACAAAATGAAAGAATCACATTGCATAACATCAGTGAATCTCATTCTTCATAATATTAAAAAGAAGTATTTAGTAATATATCCGAAAATATTTATTACCTTTCAGTGCTTTTTATTTACATCTTTCTTACTGCTAGACATAATATCAATTCCAATATCAATATCAATATTACAATTTAATTTTATACTTCGGAAAACGAGTGAAAATATGTATGTATATATTAACATCTATGCACGAATACTTGTAGCCAAGAAATGAAATACTCACTACTTCATGAGATCTACTTACGAATTAAGAACTGTTCATACAATTTTAATACATACTTTTTCAATTTTAGTGCAAAATAAATCACAAATCTTTCTTTCTTGTAAAAATATTCTTTTCTGACCTTTAAGGTTATTTATTAAATGTCATATTACCATGTGGTCTACTAGCTATGATCAATGATACTTTTGACATTTAATAATCAAACTTTTTAGTAAAGTAAAAGAAAACAGATCATGACTGAACGAAAGAATAACTATTTTATACGAATACTTTCAGTACAAATGCAATTGCACATTGAGTTCATATCGTTTATCCAATCAACTATAATAATACTTTCTTTTTTAATTCCTAAAATACTTTAAGCATTGTAAGTTATATATTTAAAAAGTCATAACACATATGTTTCAAGTGAAAAATTAGCTGCAAAGTATTAATAATACTTTCTGCTCATTCTTATGCTTGCTTACTCTTTCCACTATTCATTCATTTTACTGTACTATTTTAATTTGTCTGCTTTTACAAAAATTCAACAAAATGTATCGATCTACAAACAGTAAAAACTTAAAATGTTTATTGTATTTTTAAAAATATGGCTAACTTTTCTGGAATATTTAACGTAATTAAATATTTCTGAATACAATAATCAAGAATAAATTTTTAATTCTTATTCTTACATTGCATTAACAATTATGAATAACCTTACTGAATGCACCTCTTTCAATTTTCTTACTACTAAGCAAGCTAAATTAAATAAAATAACTAATCGTACTAAACAAATTAAATGCTTTCTTTTATTATTTGATTTGTTTCCTTGCTAGAATCAATCCTATCCTCGTGCACCACACAATCACCCTTTTCAATTTTTGCCTTTTTTTCACGTAAAAAAAGTGATGCATTGTTATCCTATAAGTAAAAAAAAATAAATCATCAATGAAACGACGAAAAAATAATTTCGATTCTTTCTCAATTTTCATTTCAATATATAACCTCCATTATTCTTCACACATTTCATGTTTGGTAAATGAATCTCATACAATTTACCACAATTATCCTTACTATTGCATTTTGTTAACTCGGTTGCAAAGCATGACTTCATTCTTTAATTTCTAATTTTAATTCTTTTTATCCAACGACTTTTTATTGTAGCTATTACTTCCAATTATACAAACAATAACTGCAAAACAATAAAAAAATTAGCCATTTTATTGTCAATTAGCACTCACTTATTATACTACAGCTATTTAAGAAAGTACTGTAAACTTGAGTATTTTTTCAGCCTATTAGTCTCAAACTGATGTTTTTCTTTATCCAGTGCATCTTTTCCTCCGCTGACTACTTTTGAATAACTTTTATATGAATAAGTAAATCTAATGAACCCACACTTCTTGTACTCCTTCTGTCCGAAGTCTATAAAGAAATCCAATCTTCAGAATCTCATACATATATTCAAAACATAACCAGTTAAAATATACCCCCTCATCAGACAATTTAATCTGTGCGTCTTCTGTAATAACTCAGCAAGTCTCACAAGTAAGCTTCAGAATGATAGAAGTTGATTAAAGAATCTTTTTTCACGTTCATTGTTAACAAACTGATTTTCTGAAAAAAATGCCAGAAGTTGGAATGCAAGAACTATATGTATGTAACAGCAAATTATCTGAAAACGTTAACAAAAAACACAAAAACAGAATGTTAAATCTTAGGCGAAATATTTTTTTTTCAAACAATTACCACTTCTATTTCCAGATTACATCAACAACAATCAAAAGGATAACAAGTTGGTAAATAAAACTTATGAATCGATTCTGAAAACGACTAGGAAAAAATCTTTTCATGATTTAAGCAAAATGAATCAAACTTTAAGGAATCAACATCGTTCCAAAAGTGAAGATCTAAAGTGCAACTGCCTTACATCGGAATCCATCTTGATTGAGCATCAAAATTCGGATTATGATAGCTGTTGGCAGCAAACTTTATCTACTAAACTTCGATGTATAACTACATCAATGATGGAGTCAAAAACCGCACAAACTGAAGCAACTCATAGTTTGCAAACAACACCGCTTACTACATTAAATACACCACGTAGACCAAGACATAACTTGCTCAAGCAAGTTAGCTTTGATTTCGACCCGCTAAAAAAGAATACAACACTTACATGCCAAAGTCCACTACTAACTGTTGATAGCGAGAATTGTAAGAAAGACGAGAATCGACATCTAAGTGATATTCAACTTCTACGCCAAGTATACGATGAGTTACGACAGAAAATAAGTCAAGTGTAAGTTCATTCTATAAAGGTATATAAGCAAGTTTCACTATCAAGAAATTATACATGCTCCTGAATATTGTATACTTTTTCTGATTTTCCTTCACACACATATTCTCAGCGAACTTTAAACTTCCTCAACTATTTTGCAAATAGTTCACATGATCAAATGGTAATGAATACAATGAAGATCACGAAAGGAATTAGTTGGAAGGAATGCTTCCTTGGTGAAAGAATGCGTCGTTGGGGTTTCTGGTTTATCGTCACTTTCTTAGCTGCTATGACTATACGAGACGTTATCCTACTGGTATCACTTCATTTCAGCGTAAAATTTCAGGCAGCTAATGTCAAAAGATATAAAAAACTCTTTTAAAGAAATATAACGTGACTCAAGAAGTGAAATAACATAAAAACATTTACTTAGGTAATTGAATATATGGAATATCCGAAACAATCTGATATGAATATAATGTTTAACGAATCAATGTATATGCCAAATATTACATTTTGCATGTCAAAGCAACAAGCCTGGAGCCATTTTACCCTTAACGGTTCAGGTTCTGCAAGTGAATGGGATGAAAAAATTCAGGTAACTTATGGAAACTATTACTTTTATGCAATGACCAACGGAGACTAACAAAACAACGGACACAAAATCATAATGCTTGCAAATAGTTTGTTTAAAAGCAATAAAATTCTGAATTAAAAAGTATGGAATACATAACAACTTGCAATAATAAGTAAATCAAATTCATCATCATTTCTTTGGAAAGAAGTCGTGGCAAATTAGATTTTTAATCTAAACTGAATAACACGTGATTATTGTTCAGGAAGAGCTCAGAAAACTGAATTCTCGGGAAAAATTTTTGGGTGATAGCTGGGATTATAGATTAATCGTTGAAGCATATGAAGTTATAGCGACTCTGAACAGCATGGAACGTGAAACAACAGCACAAGGATCAGCCCGATCCATTAACTTTTTTCGAACTCATCCTCGACTTGAAACCAAACGAACAATGGTCAAGGTTTAGTGAACACTAACTTGATTATATAAAGCTATACTCAAATATGAATATCTTAAGAAAAAATTATTATATATAAGATATAAGCTGATTCTAATTAGGTTCAAATCTTAACGCTAGTAATTACATGGATATGTGGAAAAATAATAAAATCAAATCATACTATACGAAAACATCATGCATTACCATGATCAGACGTGGCTGAATGAAATCAAACAACGTGATATATCATTTGAAGAATTAACTCAGAAAGTTGGTTTTGAAACAATCAAACATTCTATACAAAGATTTCAAAGAACAACATTCGATGAAAGTTTGAAAATCAAAACTAGATTTCGAACGTCTTGGATTTCTACCATGGAGTTTTGTTTTCAACCATGGTTTGATACCAACAATTACTACGAAATAAGAGACCAGGTAAAAATACCTTCAATAATGATAATGACATACTTGTGATAATATCAACCAAACATACATGTGATATTATTTTAAAATAATTTATTTTTAACGCTTTGTTTAATTCCAGGGAAATTTCTTTACTATGCTTTTATCTCATAACGTTGATAACTTGGAAGGGATTGATATTGATTGTATGTCTGTAGATTTTCATGGACGACCCAGTTCACTATCACGATTTATGGAAGGTCAAGGCCGAGCACGAGATGGATTCAACGATGATGTAAACTTAATGATATCTCAAATATTCGATTTAATCGTTTTTATGTATGAAGCTTTAAACTTTAACAGTGCTACATACTAGTGACCTAAGTTAAACCAAATACACTTTGTTAACTAATCATAAAGTAAATTTTATCACCTTAGGATAAAACTGTGAATCTGCAGATATGCCTTGGTATTAGACATGAGGTAACAGTAGAAGTACGCGCAAGATATGTAATGCTTGAAAATGACGAAAATGGTACATCATGTCGTAATGCTGAGAAGAAAGGAGAAGGTTTATTTGATTGTCGATCAAGATGTCGCATGGAAATGATTAGAGTAGGTTGACAAGAATCAAATAACCATAAAGAGTTATTTACTTCTCATTATGAAGCTATGAATAATTCTAACATTGCAAATTCGATGAATGTCAAATCCGTCAAAAAATAAGTTTTCCGACTAAAGAACTAAAAATAGAAAAGACCACAATGCTATTTACTTAATTTGAATATTACTATGAAATTATGTGCCATACAAATTTTAGGATATGTGTAACTGTACACCACCAACATTAAGTTATCTTGTAGTCAATACAAATGAATATGAGAAATATCCGATATGTGATTATGAGAAATGCGAAATCAAGTAAGCTTTGATAAATATGTGAAAGAAATGTGAGAAATTTCCGAACAAATTATGAAGAAATTAAGAATTATAAACAAAATAAAAATCAATAACCATGAAAATTTGTGCATAATCTCTATAATTTAAAATTTGTTATTTACAAAAATGTAAAATAAGTGATATCTAAAAATGTACAACAAGTAATATTAGGCAATATCAAAAAAGTTTTTTCAGTATATCGAACAGAACGTATTCAGATCAGAAATGTACGCGAAAATGTCATCGTTTTTGTGACCAAATTACCTATGATGTAAGTCATGTACAACATGGAAAAATGTTCCGTCAAAGTAAGTCACAAATTCTCTCTCTCAAAACAAAATAAATCAACTTAATTCTCAGTGAAAGAAAAACTATTCGTAAATTAAAGAATAGAAAAAATGTTTTAAATAAAATGTTTCTAACAAAAAGATTAGAAATAACCAACAGTTAGCTCAAATTCTATATGGTTTTTCAGATTTAACAGTAATTAATCTAAACTGGGGTTCGTTTGAATATCTAACTCTGAGACAATATTGGGTTTGGTCAATGCCAACATTCATAGCAGCGCTTGGTGGTTCAATGGGCGCATGGCTCGGACTATCAATTCTCAGTTTAATACAAGTAAATTTCCATGGTTACCAATCAGTTGCAAATAATCTTACCATCATTCTTACACCTTATAATAAATTACAATACTATGTAAATAAATTTACTAATACTTGGTTTTGATGAGATATTTTTTAATCTCATTAAGGGTGGCACTTACCTATATGCTTTTCTCACAACAACAATCAAAAAGAAGCATTTACTGCAAAAAAATATGCATAGAAGCAGGACCACCACTTCGTATAATGAAGAGGTACTCTGTTGATAACTGGCAATTTAATCTTTCTCTTTTTAAAAATACAGTTATTAAGATTAAAAAATTATAACCTAAATAATACAACACTGTTTCTTAATTTCATTCATTTTCTAGCCTTCAATCATTGTTGAGTCAATAATACTAAGCATTTTTCTCACCTACACCCATATACAGATTTTTCCAAATATTTAGAAGTACTAGCTTAAAGTGCATCATGATCACAAAATATATCCAGTTGATTTCTGAATATCTTCAAATAATAATTTTATAACTAGTTTAAAAAATATGAAATCAAAAAATTTTTAAACGTTAATTTATTAGCTCAAAATTGCAAGACTTTCAACATTAGAAAAAATAACTAGCTATATTCCATGTAAAAAAGCTAAATTTTTACCACATTTGTTTGAAAGCCTAAGACAATTAAATCAAGAACGGTTAAAAATGCAAAACTGGTTACCCTAGATTCATCTCACATAAAAACGGGTGTATTGTAATTTCTATCCAGATCAACTTATTTCACGACAAGCTATGTTTATGGACTTTGAAACTCTTTTTTTCTCAAACTGGAACACCTTACATAGATATGTTTTTGATTCTTAATTCATTTATAATATTAGCTTGTAATAAAAATTTATTTTGCTACTTCGAACCAGCACTTTAAAAATATTTTTACTTTTAAATTTATGAAAGTAAAACAACCTTTGAGCAGTAAATGAACGATCCAAGGAGTTGTACTTTGCATCTTCTTCTGTACTACTCAAAGTCGACTGATTTCCAAAAGCAAAAGCTAAAAAACAAAAACATAATAACTACTATAGTCATACCCTTATCTACAATTCAGAACTAACCTTAACATTATAAAATTACAGAAATTACATGACAATTTACGAACCATATTTCTTTCGAGAGAAGACATCTATTCAATTTCTTCTGAAATAAAATGTATAATCATACCAATAGTAGAGTGAAATTTTCGAATATGAGCTTCATAATCATGGTCAGAAACACCTTCTAGTGGTAGTGTTTGACAAACACCATTTGGTCCATATCTCAAAAGACATGAGTAAGTAGAAATACTCATTTACAAAATACATAATTATTATTAATTTAAAATAGAAGTGATAAATTACGAAATGCTGTGTTATTATTGTATTGTGGTAACTTCACGTTTGGTTTTATAAAAACTTCAGAAAAGCATACCGACAAATAAATGATCCACCTTCCCTGGTACTGTGTAATGCTCGCAAATGCTGTGCAAATTCAAAACGATTAGATAGTTTCTTCATGTCATGGTTACACAAATCACAATACCGAGGGTAGTCAACCACGTACTGATGTACACCGCTATTCTTCTTATGCTTTACATCCGCAATTGGCGTTAGATTCATCAAACCGTAAAATTCAAATTCTTTATCAAAATTCGATGACTTGCTTGAAGAGAGCAGAAATTAAATTTTTATAACAAAAGTATCATTATAAATACAGTAGTAATAATTATTTTCGTAATCAACACACATAGTTGTGTAGTCCTGAAATAAAATAACGCAAAATTTGCTATCAGCTCTAATATCCCTATTAATATATAAATAAGCAACTGAAATAGTATCAGATTTGTGACAACAACCAGCTCTTACTTACCAGAGTATAATAATAAATTTAATATAAAACAATATCATCAAATTTTCAAAAAAGAAAACGAGTAACGAAAGAGCTTTAATAAATAACTTTGTAGTCACTGATGCTTCATAATTTGTGTTCGAAATCAAAATTGACGTAAAGGCTTTCATGTTATTACTTGAGAATTGATATGGAAGTTACTAGCTCTGAAGCTCAGAGGGAATATTTGCGTGAAGCAGACTGGTGGCTACAGTACCAAACTGTACAAAATTTGATATTATCACGTATTTGTAACATTTAGCCAAATTCATAATTATTTTTTTCTTTTTTGACTCAAAGCGTCGTCCTCTTTCAAATAAAACATTGTCACCAATTGTTTGATGTAAATATTATGAAAGTAATTTTGGAAAATTTTACGCAATGCGAGATTACCACACAGACGTAATAACTGCGCTTTACTTTCTTCAGAGCGTAGGATGTAATCATTTCAGATGGTATACTTTTATTTCCATTTAGCACACTTTATGACTGTAGAAGCAAATTTCAGAAATATTGTGCTGTTATTAGAGTTGACTTTGGATTCCATCAGTCTTTTTTGTATCATATTGCTTCGATGACTTACTTACTTAAAAACGTCAGTTATTAACTATGTGGAGATTGTAAATCATCAAAAATTTAAGTGTAAATGCATATTATGTGAATCAGCAAATAATTTTATCACTTACTATACGGTCAAAAATAATCTTGTACAGGCATTATGAATTTGCTTTTTCAACTTATCAGTGCTTATCAAAATTTAATTCCCGGCCTCACCCTCTATTGAAAATATTTTGATTACTGTTCTGATTAGTGACTATTATCAAACAAACCACAGGATCTCGTCAACCACACTTTGTATACTTGAAAATTGTAGAATTAAAATCATCTTTGATGATAGATACTTTGCTTCAAAATTGAAAAGTTGTTTGAAACTAAAACTAATAGTTTTTTAATTTGTGAACTTTTAGCATTCATTACTTTAGTGTGTTTCTAAATGTTGCGCTGAATAATAAAGTTTTTATTCTTAGGGAGTGAAGTGAATGCATCTTTTTTCAGCCTCGTCTGTTTACTTAAGTAGTCTCACGTAAAAGGCGTGTGCTGTGTAAATAAATAGTAAAAGTATTGTGAACAATTGTTGTAGTTAAAGCATAAAATGTACAATAAAAAAATTGCGTTTATGGCAGTGCAGTCATTTCAATAATTTGATAAATATATGCTAAACAAATTCTTTTACACGGAGAGCTAAACAAAATTTTAGAATTATTGCTCACATTGGATACTCTGTGCAAGAAAATGTGAGCAGAATGAATACAATAGTGAAATTTTGGTATAGCAATGAATGTTATTAATAAAAATTGATATAATTCAAAATTAAACAATTTTGGTGATCGTTTCTTGACCGTTTATTAAACATTTGCAGTTTATTTACATTAGAAAATAAAAGTAGCTTCAGTGCTAATAAATGGTATCACTTCAGAAGCTGAATTATTCCTTTTTTTTCTCAATATCAATTCAGAAAATGATATCTGAAAGGTATTCGATGTGGGTCTTTGACTAATAAATACATTGCAAGGAAATACTAAAACTACACTACTTCTGAAAGTTGAAAGCAAATGTCACCTTTTGGAAGGTTAAAACTTGAATTCGCTCAATGAGATTCTGAAGAGAAGCAATAACAGAGATTGTTGAATTGAACGAATTAAAGCTTTATCATCACGCCTTTCTATTAAAAATATAAATGCATTTTTCTTTATTCCGGATGGCACAATATTGAATTTAGCCTCCTTTTGAATGGATCTGAATCGCATGATTAACAAAATAATAACTAAACAAATTATCAAGTGTATTCACAGAACGTTCATTCTATCAAAGCATATTTGTATGTAATATATTCTATGTGTCTAAATAATTATTTCAATCAACTGCGATTATCATTAACAATAAGCAAATGAATTTGAGCGCAAAAAGTCTTATAATATTATTCTATCAATTCAAATGTGAAGTGGCTTCAGGAAAAAACAGAAAACAAAAAGAATTCCAACTTCAAAGCATACAAAAATTTTCTTTCGCTCGCAAGCAAAATTCAATTCCGTGTCAAGTAAATCAATTCGAATTACAAATAATTGATAGTTAATAGCAAAGACAGTTTTTAATTTTTGTAATTCATGCACTAAAATACGATAGAGAAGAAATAATGAACAAATCCAGGCTTCTTAATTGAGTGGTATCATAACATTCATTCATTATACTGAAGACTCATTATTTTTTGCCCTTATGGATATTAAATCCGATTTATGAGTCTATCAAGACAGATAGAGCATTCTCAAACTATCAGTGGGATAACATACTGTCCGTCACATTTCTACGTATTTTCATTTCCTTTGTGTAAAATAGTAAAATCATCACTTCATTTCTATTGTCAGTCGAGAGACTAAAAAATTATAAAAAGCTGCAAATTCTTCGCATTTGCGGTGAATTAAGTTATTCTTCACAATGAACTTTCGTACTTCATTTAATAAGCCTGATGTTAAGTAAAACTCTCAGTAATTTAAGGTTATATAGACAGTAAATCAATTCAGTCTATGTACTTGCTATGCAATAAAAACTCAGTGTATACTTAAAAGACAGAAGTATTCTTGGACTGCAATTTTTGTAAAGGTTTTTCTTACTTGGGCAGGCTAGAATTTATTAATGATAATGTTTATTTGTAATTTGTACTACCACTTTGAGATGTAAGTAAAGGCGTAACTTAGTAAAGCATACCATTAAAAACTTTACGGCTTGCTTTATTGCACGGAAGCTTAACAATTCGAAAACAATAAAAGCACAAGACTGATAACTAAATGTCAGTATAATGTGAAACTAAACTGTACTCTCCGTACGTTCACTAATTTGGGAGAGGAGATAAAGGTGCCATATACTGATACTAGAGTGCCTCACAGTTCATAGGGACGCACAGCAACAAATGCAAAATGCATATATCATTTCAAAAATTCAAAAACTCAAAAATCTGGAAAAAAATCAAAAAATGATGGAGATATTGGGATTATGAGGAAAAAATGATGTAATCACTTCTAAAAATTTAATAAAAAATAAATAAAATTGCTAATTCCATTTGTGACCAAAATGTCCTAACCGACTTTTATTATGAGCAGTTAAGTATAAATTTTAGACAAAAAATTATACAAACATGACCTGGCAAAAAAATCAAGTTTGAAAGTGTGAAAAAAACCAACAAAAATTATTCAAACTTCATATATCATTATTTAGTTAGAAGAAAACAGCGGAAAGAATGCTACAGAAATCTTTGCCTTTTACTTTGCCATTAAGAGTAATACTTGAAGAGTTGATTATTTTATTCGATTTTCAAATAAAATGGAACCAGTGAGCTTCAGTAGAGCACGTTTGATTCAATATGCTGCATTATATCAGTGGATCAATGATTGGGTTATATTATGTTTTATGTAATTTAAGATTAAATTTTATTTTCCATCAATCATTTTGTATATTTTAAATAATATAAGTAGTATGAATGATTAATCGGTTCTTAGAATGCACTGAAAGAGATGTTCATAATATGAAACTTGCCTTCCAGAATTAATCATCTTGTCCTTGAAAAAACTTTGCTGCCTTATCTTACAAGAATCAAAAGAACCGTTGTAGTGAGCAAACAAAAAATAAAAAATTCATCATTTCTGTCATAACATCCAATATATAAGCAAGCAGCTTTATGAGTTACAAAAGTCAGGTGATAAAAGTTCTCAAAGACTCTCTCGGGTTCAATTCAGTCACCAAAAATGCTCCTAGAGATTCAGACAATTTCAGTCATTGCAGGTAACAATCAGATTTTCTAATTTAGAATTTGAACCTCAAATCAGTATATCATTCGAAGCAATAATTTTTTTTATAATTAAATAACACTGATGTCATTGTGCAATTCTATAACGTGCCTTAATGAATTTTTGAACAGACTGATAAAATCAAGTAAACAAAGTAATCATAAAGCAATGTTTTTACGAAAATAATATGATTAAATTCATGATAGTGATAATAATAATACTGCTATTACTACTGATAATAATGACGATAAAAGTAATAAGAAAATAATAGTGAGCAATTAGACAATATATCAAGCAGTGTATAAAATGAGTTAGCATGGCACCCATATAATATTCCAGTTTCTTCTTCACTGAGAGACTTTCAAAATATTCTTAGCTAGGAGAAACAAACTGAGATCACGCTCAGATTATAATAAACAATAACGTAGAGAAGTACACAGAGCAAGCAATGTAAGAACGCAAATATAGAATTTCTTATTTCAGGACTGTTAACAGCGAGCATGGCGAACAAGGTTGGTGGAACACATGGAAGTAATATCCGGAGTTTGCGAATGAGTCGACACATGAAGACTTACAGTTGGTATCTTTATAACGCAAAAAAAACCACAAAATAATTAAATCTCTGACTCAATGTAGTTGTAGCTACTCTGGTCTGCTATGGACATGAATAACTTTTATTCAGTCAATAATAACTTTAATTCAGTCCTTTCATTTTTGACAATCATGTAAAATGCTTAATGAAAATTGGCTTCAAATTTTAGATCTTTGAAAATATCTGAAGCAGACACTGTTAGAAAATATAATGGTAAAGTCACATTACTATAATTCTAAATTAGGAACTAGAAAATAATATTGCAAAAAAAATGCAAGTGCAAAACACAAATAGTATCTCTGGAATGTGTACATAAAATTGTGCTAGAAGAAGCACCCTGCATAACGAAAATCGAGATGTGACAAGGAAAGTTATGTCAGAATTCCAGACTCAGCCAACAAAGCAACTAAATTGGAGAAGTTGGACGAAAAAACGACGGACAGAACAATACATAGCCAAGATGTACCACATGAATGGCACCGAGCCAGATATCGTGATTCACCGCCGACATTAGGCATAGCAAACAGCACTTCGAACTCAATTGCTACCACAACTGCATCTCCAACAAGTCCTACTTCCATAACAACATCGACCTCGTCTACAAATCCATCCACAACGACGGGAACAACTTCGGCGCCGTCACCCACAACATCTTCTGCTGCAGAAACTACTACTACAACTGCATCTTCAACAAGTCGTACTTCCATAACAACATCGACCTCGTCTACAAATCCATCCACAACGACGGGAACAACTTCGGCGCCGTCACCCAGTACATCGTCTAGTGCAGAAACCACGACAACTTCCACCTCTTCAACAAGTCCTACTTCTATACTAACATCGACATCGTCTACAACCCCATCTACAACGACAGGTACTACTTCGGTGCCGTCACCCACAACATCTTCTACTGCAGAAACT
>UYYF01004953.1:4072-18485 GCA_900618365.1 Thelazia callipaeda
TACTTATTTTGGTCATATATTTTGAAAAAAGTAATAAAAATGAAATCGCAAGAACAAAAAGCAATAACTGCGTAATTTGCGTAGCAAACAAATGAATGCTCTCTCTTACAGGATTGATAAATAAATTAATATTGAATGCTTTTGGAAGAGGCAAGATCGATACTTTATTTGTGTTGCGTTATACGTTGCCTTGTGTGTACCCATATGTACATGAGTATAAATAGATAGAAGATATATACAGATATATACAAATAAGTACAAGTATTGCATATATGAATATATGCATAGTATATTTTGAATATATGTATTGGAATATAACTATACCATACATAAATATAGATATATATGTATGCTTGAAAACAGCTAATGCAAAAGACTAGCATACATAGTAATCATAAATAAATCATAAACAAATATTCTAGCCAAGCATATAGAAACACGTGAAAACACGTTCGTTTATATTAACTACTACGGCAATATGTACATGAGTATAAATAAATATATACAAATAAATACAAGTAGAGTATTAATTGTATTAAGGCAGTTCTGAATAAAAGCTTAGCTAGCATACTGTCGTAGTAGTTAGTATAGTATTGGAAGAAGACAAGCAGATGTAACAACGTATGAAGTGTAATCTTCAACCTCAGTTTGACTTTGACATACTTTGCTAAAAATTGTAAGCAAAAAAGAACTGTTGGCAAATGTTTAAGAATACAAATGATTAATGCAATGGCGCATAAAGTCATTTACAAGTAAAAATTGTTGGCAAAAAATAATTTTTTGACATACTTTTTTTTTGAAATGCAAATTTTTCATAGCACAAAGTCAATTCGATCAAAAAAAATTCAATAATTTTTTCTGCTTGAGTTGTGCGTGCTAATTATTTATTCGTGTTTTTATGATAAAGACTTTTTCAAAGCTAAAAATCATTTCAATTTGGTTAAATCGGTAGTAATAATAATAATTATTATTATTATCATTATTATTATTATTATTTTTGTTGGTGTTATTATTGCTATTATTATTAATATTATTATGATTATATAATAGAGCACATCATTCATTTAGTTTCAATAAAGAACATTTATTGAATATATAATATAGTGTTGTTATCAGTGATAAAGTGATAAGCAAGCAGGCGGAATTAAATAATTGAGTAGAAAAAAGAAAGATGCAAGCGCATACATGTTACATGTATAAGAATGAATGAGACAGCTCTATTCATTCATTTATGAAAATGGAAATGAAATAAAAGCTTTTTTAATCTAAAGTGAGCAGAAATTTTTTCTAAATCTTCACAGTACTCAGAAATCTTTCAGAATAATTTAGCGCTGAATGATTAATTCTCATAAAGAAGTCTTCATGTTGATAATTCTCTGAGGTCAGAGTTAGATGCAAACACTGAAAGTATCACATTTCGTTCAAAATATATCAGACGTCAGATTAGAAAATGAGCAGAAGGAAGAGGACAAAGTGCCAATTCGAATTTTCCTTAAATTCATCGCAAAATTTCACAAATTAAAAAATAGCACTGCACAACATGCAAAAATTTTGAAACTGAGAAAATATACTTCTTCATTTGTCTTACTTTATTCTGACTTTGAGCTAATATTTCAGTATAACTAAACTACTGAAAGTGATATTTGCTAGAAGGCAAGTTGATTTTTTAGCAGCTCACAGAGTATGTGTATTGACAGATTTGCTTGTAATGAACTCATCAGATCATTAGTAAATTGAAATTTGAAGATTATAAAATGTAATCTCACGGATAACACTTTGCCTTTCTCTTTTAAATCATTTAAGCTCAGTCTTTTTAACTCACTGCAAATGAATCATCCTGAAATTTAAATATTATGTCTTAGAAAAATGCCAGTACGAAATTTCAGAAAAAACAGTACAGAGAGAAAATTCAAAATTATTTGCATATTTTTTATTTTCATATATATGATACTTTTACTTTAAGCATAAAAGCATAAGCATAGTGACGCTGAAATTGACTATTTATTGCAGCACATCACATAACTTAATTATATAATTGATCTCATGCATATTAAAATTCACTAATTATATAGCTTGAGAACAACTTTTCTCAATACTTTTTTCCATTTCAGCTGTCTACGATATATCTCAAGTATGAAAGATTTGATTTTTATTGTGCCAGTAACATATGATATTTTCGTTCCAAAATATTACGAGCGTATGTATATTTGACTGACGTTGATGATTGCTCGTCCATTAATTTTTATTAAATTACTACGTTACTCGGTTTTACATTGTAAATTAAACTCATTTA
This sequence comes from Thelazia callipaeda, assembly GCA_900618365.1. Taxonomy (NCBI): domain Eukaryota; kingdom Metazoa; phylum Nematoda; class Chromadorea; order Rhabditida; family Thelaziidae; genus Thelazia; species Thelazia callipaeda. The sequence goes on from UYYF01004953.1 coordinate 6,366, forward strand.
TGGTCATTTTCTATAAAGTTATTTCTAATGTACAATTCAAATAATAATTAAATATGTGAAAAATATATTGAAAATATTTAAATTTACCTTCAATCATTTAATATGATTTAATGAGGTTGACTTCTAGCTATTTTTCATATGATAGAATATTTTTGCAATCAAATATGCAAATAACTATTTTTTTAAATTTGCATATAAACGAAAAACTTTAAGAAAGGAAAATTTTCCAGTTGAGCAAACATCTTTAAAAAAAGGATAAAGATCATAGCTGGAAAGAGAAGACTTGAGAATACAACTCAATGAAAAACAAACTAATTTGTGCGATTTTGTTAATGTTAGAAGAATGAATGACTTAGAAAAAGCAAGCAAATAAGTAAGTCGGATTTTTATTTCCTCATGTTTAGTAAGCTGAAAATCTCGATGCCATTATCCTATGAAGTCAAAGCCTCGGTGCTGTTATCCCAGCATGCTGGCGAGGATATGATATGTACTGGAAGAAGCAAGCGAGAGCTTGCATTTGCTTAAGCAAACAGATTGTAAGCTTTTATGGAATAAAACAGTATAAACGATTAATTGCCTTTTGCTAGCTTTAATTGTAAGTTAGCACATTCAACGTACTAGAATAAGTCTGAATTAAGGCTGAATTTAATACTGCATACATAAAACTATAAAATGAGCTAAAAAGTCAGTTCAGTAAAGTCAGTTCAATCTTAAGAGTGAAGAATTTTAAAAAAGCAAAATTCATTTAAAATACGCAAAAGCATTGAGTGATAAATACAAAACATTTAGCTAATTCGGATTAAATATTTATTATTCTGAATTAGATATATTATTCACAAAGATATAATGGTCTCAAACTAACGAAAGGAAGATTCACTAAGAGCTAATAGTCTGGAACTAACAAAAGGAAGAAAAATTAATTATTAATTTAATAAAATGAATCACTGGTACGTTAAATGCATAAAGTTATTAAATAGTATTGCTATAATTTTGAGCTCACAATTCACACAAGTGAAAAAGTGAAAATTTGAAGTCATACTGAAAGAAGCAATCAAATATTGCAATGAAATTAATAAAGAAATTCTGTGAGTAAGAAATTAGAATATTTTATGCCAATGCAAGTAAATCCAATGCATTAGCATTAAAAATAATGCAACAAAAAATGAATAAGTAAATAAATCCTAACATTAATTTTAAAAATATATGAATATTTGAATTATTGAAAGCAAAGATGCATTTGAGCTCAATTTTAGCATCTTAAGTCGTTTACAGCTGTCTCAACACAATGGTAGATTGACCGATACAAATTTGAAATAATATTCCATTAGTTGCACTGAAATGTTTTTTCTTCGTATATGATTTTGCCACTTTTAACAGAAAATTAGAGTGGAATTCTAATTTCAAATGAATTTATAATAATAACAATAATTTATTAATAACTTGTACTTTAAACTTTACCGTATGTTGATGTATTAATAATTTACAATAATAATAATATTAATTTATTAATAATTTGTATTTTAAACCTTACCGTATGTTGGTGTTTAATTTGCATTAGTAAAAAGTTATGCATTAATTTGAATAAAATTTAAAATAGTGAAAAGTTAAAAGCGTAAATTTATTTTGGCAACTCTAAAATTTGCATAAAATTTCAATTCGTATATGTTTAGAATATAAAATTAACATTTGTGTCTGACTTATCACAGATAAAAAATTTAAGAAGAAAAAGTATTTGCAGTGAACAAATTTGTCCTTGAATAATATCTTTTTTTCTTAAAAATTTTCTCTTAAAAATCAAAATATTTTTTTTTCAAAAATTTTCCATTTTTTCATTAAAACATAGATACGATCTATGTAAAATCACCGCAATGCATCAATCATATTGTCTGTTTCCGATTAATCGATGCTAAGGTCAAATGTTTGTTTCATTAATTTGTAATAAAAATCAAATACAAAACGATAGTTGCTTTAATTGTGATTGACAAAAAACTCGAATACTCGTGAAACTTGTATAGCATCAGGTCAGAAGGTCAAGATGTATCAGAATAGAGTAAATCTTCAGGTCATTTCCAGATGAAATCTTAGCTTTATCTAAGAATAACTAATCATTCTGAACATTATAAATACTAGACTTGACATTGTTCATAATATGCTAGCAGCTTATGGTTGTACGTTGTCATTACTGCTACATTTTTATCGCGAACATCAGTCTTTTTATCTCTGGGTTCACACAGTGCATGCACTAGTCTCACATCACTTTTGTATCCTATTTCATGCACTTTTTTTTGTTTTGTGTCTAACTCTGTTGAACTTATCATTTTCTCTCCCTTATATGTCTTTGTTTTCTTTTTTTCCTTGCATGCATCATAATTTTGTTTTCATTGCAATGTGAAATTATAAGAAACGAAAAGATTTCATATCGTTCCCTGTTACGTTTTCCGTATAACAAGCAGTTCAAAGATTGCTTACGTACTTTACTGTTTACAATGACATGTTAGCAAGAGGTCGTGGTCGAAATATGGAGTGGGATTGGAAGTTATAGCTTTCATACGAGTTGAGAGACTATATTTAGGAATAATTAGAGCTGAGGAGGTTTATATTTTTTGTTTGCTATTAATTACCGCTCTTTTGTCTAACATTTGTGTCACAATTTAGCTCAGCTGTGTCTATTTCTTACAAGCATTGATTTCAAAACTGCTTGATTGATATTTATTTCATTTTTGATTCTTTTCATGAGTAACCATTTTAAATTGGCGTGGATTTATTTGATATTTCGATGTCTACACTTCGTTTATTTCAGTAGTAAAAGTGGAAAAGTGTATTCAAAATAAAGATGCGATTATCACTGGCAAGACTGAAAATGCCGACGAATACTAAATTGTGGCAAGATCCTGTACTGGGTTATTTTGAAACACACGGAAAAATGCGCTTCATTGCAGGTGAAGATTATGGTATTAGTGATGAAGAGAAAAAGGTCTGTTACATTTATTAGTTTAAAAATATAATTTCTTTGTAAGATTTCGTGCTAATTTACTTTAATACTCGTGTAAATGTACCGTCATTAGATTTGATTCTATTTCATGTTTTCTGCTACCTTTATGTTTCAAGCAGTCCTGTTTATTTTGGCGGTTTTATCTTTACTATAAATTTATCTTATTTCTGTTTAATACCTTTGTCGTATTTTTCTATGTCAGATTTTTCATTTACATTTTCATTTCAAAGTCTTACACTTCATAATGTTTTAGGCTGTATTGTGGAGATATCGTTTAAAAGAGATTTTGAAAAAGGAATATCTTCGACGTGAATATGATCCTCATACATTCAAGTATAAGGTAATTGACATTTGTTAGTTCGTTTACAACTATGAACTTTAAAATATGATTATATTGCACTTCTGTATTCATATTGTCCCATTTTTGTATTTGGCCATTAGTCAACTTTAGTTAGCAAATATGTTTATGTCGCATGAGAGCTGATGTTAGAAGAAAAGTTACAAAAACATGAAAATTTTATTTTACTTGTTCTATGTGTCACTAAAAGAAGCTTTAATAATTGGTTTTTCAGGAAGGTGTTGTAATTGATCCAGCTGTGTTTCGTTGGTATTCAGCTAATGCAATGCAGTACGAATTTTTTCGATATACTCCGCGTTCTGTGTTTTTATATGCTGGCGGATTTATTTTTGTCTTCTATGTCTTAGCGAGAATAATGTTTCAGTTTGAGGTTTTTCAAAATTCTAAGAATTTGTTCATTATTTTACTCGTTTAATCAATAGTTTACAATTAATAATGATCAGCAGAAGCAATTACAGTAGGGATATGCGTAAAGCAGTCTGTTAATTATATTGTGTTACACAGAATATGAATTAAGCAAGTATTGCATTTTTTAAATTGAACGATTTTAATTTGTCCCATGTTTTTTTTAATGGTATTCTACAAAATTATTATTCTAGGATGCTGGACGTGATATGTGCCTGGATGGTGAGTTGCTGTGGTGGGATCGCATGTACAACCGCCAGCTGAACATATGTGGCCACTATCATTTCAGTCCAACATTCGCTAGTTAAGCCCTGTTTGATTTAACATGAGCTATGTTTAGGCCATTTGTTTATTAACTTTGTACAAATCAAATAAATGTTTACTTCATTATCATTTAGCGTCTCATTGTCATCTGTGTTCATAAAGTTTTAACTGGAATTCTGTATTTTTTCTACAAAAGTATAAATTTTCCATTTGCTGTTGGTAGATTTCAGTTCATGTTGCTTGTATAGCGAAATAAATATTTATCTCCTATTTGTGAGTGACTGTTTATGTTCTTTGTGCTGGTACTTCCATATGTGCTGTGATAGTACCAAAGTTTGTGCTGAAAAGCAAATTCGGCAGGGTTTTTCTTGTAGAACCGAAATTTTATCACATTAAAAGTATACTTCGAATAAGGTAGCTCTGTTTTAGTATCACTGGATTAGTTCTATAAAATGAAGACTGATCTTCGAGTTATTCGTCAGCACATCGATGAGAGAAGGTTCTGGGATGCAAAAGGGATCATTGAGGTTTTGTGATTTCTATCTCATACAGGTCACACTAAATGCAGTGGTTGTTGATTTGGTTAATATGTAAGTTCGGCGGATAAGAAGAAAATTTTGTTGAAGTAGATGATACCAAAGGACTTTCATACTGTCCTAACTACATCTTATATCCTGCTCATAAAGTTTTAACTGGAATTCTGTATTTTTTCTTCAAAAGTATAAATTTTTCACTCGCTGTTGGTAGATTTCAGTTGCTGGATCACAATTGAAAAATCTAACCATCCTTTATATTTTTTGTAGGATCTGTTGGAGCAGGGTGTATCAGATTACTTGTTATTTATCTTTGCGGCTATCACATACAGTGAGATTGAAGACAGTGCGAAATCAGTTAGTTACTATAAAAAAGCTGCAGAATTAAATCCAGAAAAAAGCTTAGCTTGGCAAGGATTATTCAAACTTTACGAACAAGGAAGATACAACGATTTCAGTCATATTCTTACTGTAATTCAGAATTTATTGACACTTTCTGAGTACGTTATAATAATTCACATCCAAAATATTCTCAATTATTCACATAAAGTTAGGGTCTTCTGAAGTGATAGGCATACTAATTAATTCTTTTAGTAGGTATGTTTGTCTGTTTTGAAGCCAGAGTTTTGAAATATCTCTACATTGTTGTTCTGTGTTTCAGGAATTCTCGAGAGAAATCGTTATTCTATGAGAGAGAGATTGGTTTTGTCTTATTGAAAATGAGAAAGTTTGATGAAGCATTTTCCTGTTGTGATCGCTTGAATGATACTGAATTTTGTGAGACAGCATTGAAAACAATACTTTGTGTCGACAGTAGGAATGAAAATTATAAAGATTTGGTTAGTGGAGATTTAAAATCACTAAGTTTGGTTATTTCTTTCATTTCCTTTAATTATCACTAGTTTCAGATTTCATTTCTTTTAATTACCACTAGTTTCAGATAGATAAATGCTTAATGGGGATTGATGTTAGCAAATTAGACGCTACGTTTCATCGAAAATGCGCAGAATCACGTTGTTTTTATGCAGAAGTAAGTATTTATCGTTTAGGTTTTATGTGTGTTTTGCAATTGTTGTATTATCCTTTACGGGTTAAGCGTTGTTTTTGGGTAGAAACTAACGGTTTATGTTGTTTTGATATATTTAGACATTAGAAGAAATATGGAATGTGCTGAGTTTGCATGCGACTTATATTTCACCTGGAGATCAATGGTTGATAGATTTATTACGATATTTAGTTGTAATTTCTTATTTAAAACGGAACAATTTGGATTGTTCAAATGAAGTCGAAATGTTGAAAAAAAACATATTAGAAGAAACAGAATTCGAAACTTTACTGTGGAAAATTCAAAAAGCAGAGATGATGTCGTCAGTTACAAGTATTAATGAAAGATTGAGTAATAACGATTGTAAATGGTGTGGATTTCACTTTTGATCTTTTCTTCAGTGAATAACATTTCTAATAAAGTGATGCATAAGTTATGTAATTGTTTATTCTAAAGGATAAGATTATCATAGACATTGATTTTTAGAAAGTTGAGAAACTAATTTTCGGGAGTAAAAAATTAATTTCCTATTTATTTTTCGGAATCAGCTGCATTTTCAGGCCATATATTGGTTTGATTGTCCCTCTTCTACATATTCAAGAGCGTTATGAAGAAGTTTTGACTTGTTTGGATGTTCCAATTTCAAATAAATATCCTGCAATCACTTCATCCTTGGATCCGATCATTTTGGATGCAAAATGTCAAGCATTGTACGCAATTCATGATGAGAGTGCCATGGGTCAGTTACAGGTCTTGCTGACAAATTATTCGAGTATAAGGCCGGCTCCTAGGAATATTCGACTTTCGGTAAATGACTTGAGGATAAAAGTCTTATGTTATTTTTTCATGCTATATTATCCACTATTTACTATCCATTCCTCTTACTTGAATATCATATGAAAATACTGTAGTTAATTAATTTTTATTTTTCATATTTGAATATTATATGAAAAATGAAAGAAGTGATTAATTTTTTGATGGTATGTGAGAATGTCGAAATGGATGATGAATCCAAAGCAAACATATTTCACAAAGAAGTGTATGACAGCAATGAGGAGGAACTTTACTGGAGAGCCTTTCTGTTGAAAAATTCGAAATCAAAGGATTCTCTACAAGGTTCTAGAGAGTTTTTGGATTATGCTATTAATCAATATAGTTCCCTAAGACTTAATTTAAATATTTAGAAGCAAAATCACTCGTGGAAAGTGCAATAAAAATGAATTCAAAGTCTTGGCAATTACTACTGTTACTTGGTGAGATATGTTTTGCTCTACATTCGGAAGATGCAAGTGCTGCATCAGCTTTTGTCAAGGTCTGTTTTTTCATTAAAAGTTAGGCTTTCTTAATTTAAAAAAAATTTAGTTGATTTCTAAATAACTTCACTATAAATTTGGGTTTGCATGTTTTTCTTAAAATAGAAAATATCATGAATTTAAGAATCTTGGTGTTTCATCATTAAATTAATGGCCAGAGATTATATTTTACCACTTTTTGAACATTTTTTATTTTATTAACGACGAGAAGAATTAAATAGTTCCTTACTTGTGAAATACTTCTGTAAATGTTTACTCAGAAAGTTTATTTGAAATTTTTTTAGCTGTGATTTCTAAATATATTTCAGGCTGCAAAACTCAACCCACATAGTAGCAGAGCTTTTTACTTCTTGGGAATGAGTGTTAGGTCAAAGAATCGGAACAAAGCAATAGCTTGTTTACAAAGAGCAATTAAAATTCGTCCAAAAAGTACGGAGGTAACAAATGATTGTTTCTTTCAGTGACCTTCAATTGTATTTCATTAACTGAGTTATTTGTACTTTAAAGATTTGAAAGTAATGAAATTATAATGGTATGAGTTCTTATAAAGATACAAAAATAGTAGAGTCAGTTATTTCCTTGTATAAATTTCACTCAGCTCTGGTTGAAAATTTTGCCTGTTTTTTAAGGTTGCGAGATTACTGGATGAACTATTGAGTTTAGAAGATCGTAAAGAAGAACGTATCAGATATTTGCTGCAATTTACGGAAGATGTTCCAGATGCGTGTTGGGCGCGGAAACGGTTGTCATTTTTGCAAATGCAAAATGGAAATGTGAGTTTGTCAGCATGAAGCATGGCTTTTTGAGTTCTCAGTGTCGTAGCATCAGTTCATAAATTATGAATTTTTCACAAAGTATGCATTATTAAAGTTTAGTAAGGGCTTTATAGCTTGATGCAGCAATTGCTGAAATGCAAAGCTTGCTTGCACTTGGTGTTTCGGATGCTAGCGTTTGGATCACTTTGGGTGATGCTTATAAAAAACGTGGTAACTATCAAACTGCCATCAAAGCTTATAAAGAAGCTATACTTCTTGAACAGGACAATGAAATTGCTCAAATCCAGGTTAGAGTAATTTGTTTTTTCAAATTGTTGGTTTTTGTTCTTAATTATGATATAGCTGTATACATATCAATTCACAACATTTAAATAGCCGTAAAGTTTTGTTTGATTCTACAAGTATTGATCATAGTACATAAAATTAATTTGAATTCATGCTGATTACTGTGTTTGCTGCATTTATTACATGAACGGATATGAAATAATTTCATTGCTAATAACATAATTCATTTATCGTGTATAATATATTAACTTACGGCATCAGTAGTCAAAATAACTGAAAATTGGGTAATTTTCCGATTTTTGTCGAGTTTTTCAAATGCATTACCAACGATTCGGTTAGCGAGATGGTGAAATTCTTTCAGTAACTCTTTTTTTGACTTCCATCGAAACTTCGTATTTTCAGTTCATTCAAATGTGTCAGATTATGGGCCAGTTAGACGAATCAATCAAACAATGTTTAAAATTGGAAGAATATATTGGAAAAAAGCAGAATGGCGTAAGCTGTGTTTACCTGCTGCACGCTGGATCTTTGATTAAATTAGCACAGAAATCATCTTATTCGTCGCAATTTGTGCATTTAAATGAATTCTTTGCATTAATTGGAAGAGTTTTCGAGCAGAATCCAGATTTGATGTCACCTTGCAAATTTTCTGCGGATGCTTTGTTAATGGCGTCTAAATTTCATATTGATACATTCAAACAATTCATATTTCCTGTTGATTGGAAAATTAGATCGATTAAAGATGCCCTTGAGTTGGCTATTCATTTCTACTTTGTTATTGTCAAAAGACACTCAAAATGTGATCGAGGATGGAATGATTTAGGCGTTGCAATGGTGAAGAAATGTCAACTGACAAACGATTTAAACTGTGCAAAGTAAGTTCGTTCAAACAGCTGAACTGTTTGACATTTGTGTACTGGAATATATGCTTATAAAGTTTGGAGATTAATTATAAATAAATAGTACGAATACTTGCTTGAAACTTCATAATTTCATTTTTGTTGTATTTTATCAGCAAGAAGATATGACAAAAATATATCTATCGAATATTCTTCTGCGTCTTCGTATATATTTATCAGATCCACTAATTTTTTTTCCACCCTGTCTTTTTCTATTTCGTTTTCTGTTTAACTTTTTTATAGATTTGACTTTTCCAGTGCTATTGAGAGTTTTAAACGTGCTATTTTGTTGTGCAAATCAAAGACAGTGAAGTCGAAATATTGGACAAATCTTTCGGAAGCTGTTGCGATCACAAGGAATGATTTATTGGTACAACATTGTCTAATACGTGCTTTACATCTAAGCATAAGGAATGATCATGCTTGGCTTTTACTTGGATTATTGTATGGAAAATATAATAAGGTATGTTTTTCGAGGGCAGTTTTTGTCGACATAAGCTTTTTGTCAAGTTTGGCAATGTATTGACTATAATTTTTGTTTTAAGCCAAATTTAATGAAAATTTCTTTAGGTTTCTGATTTCTTATTTTAGTGTGGTCTAGCACGGCAGGCTTTTCTTATGGCACAAAAAATCAATCCTGAATCAGCTGAAATTTGGTGTGCTTTGGTAATTTTTTTTTCTTTCTTTCAATCTGAATTCATAAATCCATTCATTAATTGTCTATTGGTCAAAAATCAGTCGGTGATTTGTCCTGAGTTTTCTTATTCTTAGTAAAAAAAAATCTTTTATTTTGATTATATAGAAATGAAATAGGTTACTTAAATATAAAGCACTAGAAACGTTTTATTACGTATGATAATTTTTCTTTACTCATGTTTTTATGCGTCTTGATTCAGGCTGCAATGGCTGAATTAGAGAATGATCGTAATGCAATGGATTTATATAGGCATTCATTAACGCTAAAGCCTACTGTAAATTTTTTCTTCCTGTGATTTTATTTTAATTTTATAGGAGCTGTATGTCTTAAAGTTGTTACTTATTTGTCAGACATAGTGTATATCTTTTCGATCATAGTTTTTTCTTTTGAAACTAGAAAGTGCAAGAAAATTGTCATTGATTTAGCGGAGCTTTGGCATAAATTAATGCCATAAAAATTTTATATCTGTAAATTTTAGGAACTGGCTGCAAAAAAGTATGCGTATTATCTAATCAGCAATTTGATTGAAAACCATGAAAGGGATGATGCAATAACTTTTAATTTCGAAGCTGTTCATGACATTATTGGTTAGTAATGTGCTTTTTCGTTATAACTGCAAATATTAAAAATGCGAACATGGTACCTTGAAAAACGATTTTGTTGACATACGATTTGCCACTTCGTTATTTCGTTATTCTTTTAGATTTTTTGCTTAATGATGTTCTTTTTTTCCTTTAAATTTTTTTCTGGATAAAATTGTTTAGGTGTAAGTAGCCGCAGTGACGAATTTATTTTCTTTGTGAGTTTATTAGCTGAATTTTCCTGGTGCATGGATTATGCTGCACATTATATCAACAACTGTCATGATTGGCCAGATCCAAAGATTTCTAGTTTGCATAAACGACGGATTGCTTTACGAAAGTAAAAGAAATTATTATGTGTCTATAGTATTTTTATTTCTTCACTGTTTGTGAATAATGCTTTTCATATATATCAATATAGAAAGCTTCTTTTTTAAGAATCTCTTTTACCTTCTTATTTTCCTTGTTTCAGTATGAATGCTACCTCACTGGAGCAGGCTGATGAATTTCAAAATTTGGGTACTCTGTATTCATCCCATACGCTCGTAATTTATGGTTTGTTGACTTTTCATACGATTTTATGAACGGATGCATCAAACATATTATTTCTAGCTTTTAAGACCGTACTTTCAGAGTTTAAAAATGTAAATCATTTGAGTTAATTTTTAACTTCTTATGATTAGTTCTTTAATTTTCAAAAAGCAAATTTTCTTGCAATTTTTCTCCTTGATTTACTTGAAAATGTTTAAGATAAAAACGTCATAATTACTTAGTCTGAATATGTAATGAATGATTTTGCTAACTTTTATGTTTAAAGTTGAAAAATTACAGAAAAGTTGTTAGAAGAATTTACTTCTTATGCGCATCTTTTCTGTGCCTTAGAACAAAATAATGTAGAGGAATTTCGAGCAGTTTTGTTCAAAAACAAAATTCAAATTCCTTTGTTTATTGCTGCTGTTATTACTTTTCAAAAAGTTAGTTTCTACTAGTATTCCTTTCCTCAAAGCTTTAACTATGCTTCTGCAAAGTCAGTTATCTTTCGACGACAAATACAGTAATTTACAAAAAAAATTTGAATTCATTTCGAGAATTGCTGTGAGGTCGCTCTTCTTTTAGTTATCTCAGCAAAAACTGTAAATAAGCGAGGATTTAGATGCGATGTCCAAATCTAGCTTTTAAGTTCGTAGAAAAATTTATAAACATAAATGGCTTTGTTAATTTCTTGTTCGCAAATAGAAATTTTTCAAGCTTCGAAAATGTGTTGAATGAATTATGTTTTTGAGGCTCTAAGCGATGATTTTATTAGCGTTTTGGACGATGTCAGACCAGGTCATCGTATTACTATGGTTTTTCCGCCTTCTAAAAAATGTGATGAAAATGCTGATTTTTCATTTGATCTTACCGAAGAAACGAGCAAAAACACTTTACTTCGATACGATTTTATGTCTAAGGTATGGAGTTCAGCAAAATATTTCACCATGCTAAGGTTCACTTAATCATTTTGTTTAATATACATTCTGATGAAGAAAATAGTGCTTTTATTTTGAATTTTTTTTCTCAAATTTTGTGTAATCTCACTGGAGCAGGCTGATAAATTTCGGAATTTGGATACTCTGTATTCATACTATATCGCACTTGACTAATCTGTTGAACAGGTTCTTCATATCCATGTATATTTTACTTGCAGTCTAAGAAACATTTAGAACTTTTCAGCGATTATGTGATTTATTGGGACTAAAAGTAGTACTGCTTCGGTTATCACAAGCTACTAGTACATCTGTTGAAGTGAAGGAAGTTTGAAATTCTGTCAAACTATCCATAATTAAGTGAACAATTCAAATTCACTTCATGATGTTTGTACATCACTGATAATTTTTGAATGTGAAAAGTGTGATCTCAGAAACTGTTTAGAAAGATAGAAATCTTCGCGATTAAATACCGTCTCCGCATCTTGTATTTTCTTTGTCATGAA
>UYYF01004955.1:1069-21779 GCA_900618365.1 Thelazia callipaeda
AAAAAGAAAGATCATTAAGATAGCAAATAATTTGAACACACCATTTTATCGTCTAGCAAAAAATAAGTATTCTAGGCTCTTAAAATTCTCGAACTGTTTTCTCAAATCAATCTATATATTAAGTAATATAATAATTATTTTGCAACAATTTCGGATACCAATCTGTTCGCTATAATTGATACTTTACTCACAAATATTCTGTGTTCTAAAGTCAAGTTTATGTTTGATACAAATTCGTTCTTTCTGAACAAAGAGCTTCACACTTCCCTAGTTTTAATAAAAATTCAGTATACTTATAAAACAGCAATTGATAGAATGAAATTGAAGAAAATAATACTAATCTGCGTAATGTAGCAAAATAAAAGTAACAAATAATAATATGCAAATTACTAGCACTTGACTAGAAGTGCTCGTTCACGAGCTCCGTTAAGCTTCCCTCCCAAACGTGTCCCTCCCCGAAAGAAAAACAAGTTCTTACCATCCATCCATTCGTTTCTCTTTGTCTATTTGCACAGTGTGTCACATAGTTTCCAAACATACACAACTCATACATTACATTAATTACCAAACATCCTGATAAGCCTTATTACTTTTCAATGACACAACAAATGTACATAACACTTTTAAAGAATATTTGAAACTTCTTAACAAGCACACTGTTAGCACAAATACTTACTTGTCCATCAGATGCTAGTAAAAAAGTGCATTAGCTTAAATTTATCATATAGGCTACGAGCACAAACTTGTAATGAATTTGCAAAATTGCTATGCGAAAGATCAGATCAATAAGGTTTTATGTAAATACGATTCATTTCAATTCAATTCAATTCAATTCAATTCAACTCAATTCAATAAATCAATCGATGAAGTGAACAAGTTAAAGAATGATTGGAAAAAGTTTTATACAAAATCATATGTCGACCTTACAAAAATTATTTTCTCCTGTGCTCTCACAATGCCCGTCTGCAAGAAAAATGTCTGGAAAAAGCTTTATGATAATAAATTCTAATAACTTTGTTTTTTTAGTGCAATTTGCTGAATCTTTCTTAATTCGGACAGATTCGAATGCATACACACACCCACATGTACACACATGCATACACACGCACACACACGCACACACACGCACACACACGCACACATACACACACACACATTACCATATTTGTCGTGATGCAAATCTTGATCGTAGCAGAAATTAACCTTGACATTAAGAATTCAAAAACTTCGCTCATCAACACCCAAAGTGTTTTTCTTGCTCGCAAGAAATGCATGAACAATTACAGCACATGGAACTCATAATTTCTAATTTCTTGATGGAAAAAAAATTGTCGCATAATTTGACTGCACTTCCAAATCATTACAAAAATACCTCATATGGTTATGAAAAATTTTTAATGAATTATACTTTATCGATCTGATGTACATCAATACTTAACAAGTAATATTTGATCAAAATTTAAAAATTGTCACCTACAATGTTTACAAATTAATACAAACATGAGCTAAATATAATTTATTTCAGAGTTTTGAACAAATTATATCAAATTCAAAAAGACTCAAATCTAATCCTTTCATTCATTCGTTCTCATCCATCCATTCATTCTTTTATTCATTTATTCATTCATTCCCTAATTCTGTCCTTCCTCTGCTCAATCTCATCTAAAACTGCGCAAAAATAAAAGATATACAAACTGTCGTATCTTCAATTTTAAGCACAATACTATAATTTTTAGTCATTAAAATTACTTCTTTAAAAATCTGTAAACTTTCAACAAAGCCGACGTAACTTCACGAGAAGACTGGAAAATAATTTCACATTATCAAACATTTCAATCTTTCTCTACTCTCGCCATCAGTGCCCTCAAAATGTGCAGTTTTTCACCACTAAGTCAAAATCATTTTGCCAAATATTTTTGCACAAAAATATCAAAACAAACTATTCTGAAGAACTATTCCAAATAAAATGCAAAAATTCTGCACTAAAGATGAACAGATGAACTGTTCAGTTATCACAACTCGCATCACTCTAGCCTTATTTACAATCAATCCATTAATTATCTGATTCCGAGATCAGTTCTTATATTTGAATAATAATTATGCACAACTTTTGTGTGCTAATTGCTATCCACTTTACTATAGTTTCGACTACTTTATCTTGCCAGAATACACGCCTAGTTTGCAAGCAATACAAACTAAAACAAGCACAAAATCAAAACTTGCAGAATAAATTGCCATTCCAGATGTTAGCTTCGAACTGCCTTCTTAAAAAGTGAATTATCCTCAGAATACACCGAGCAGATGAAGCAAATTGAAAAACTAAACTACTTTTCAGAAATGTACATAAATACAAATATCAAACATTATACTACTACTCAGAATATTTCGTGCCTTCCATGCACAGTACTCAACTTACTTCAGCGTACTGAATCCAGGAACGATGCGGACTGTAAACAAAGACAGATGCAATATTACTTTCTTCAACTTTCCCATAACTTAATATTCTCAACTCTGCTCGAAACTTTGTAATCATTTTCCGATTGTTTCTTACAATAAACTTGTCTATTTGATCTATGTTATCTATCAAATTTTCTATAACCCCACAGATATTCTTGACTATATAAATGCTTCAACAAATATCTTCTTTACTTTTTTTGCTCCAAATTAAGCGGTAAATAACGCATAAATCAAAAATTGTGTAAACACGTCTGATCCTTAGAATTATTGAAAATTAGACTGAATTAATTTTTTGTTTTGCTTACAAAATAACTATAAAGAAAATTGATGATTTCTCACTCACAATTTATATATATATATATATGTGTATATATTTAGCTGTAAAAAGTAATATAGGAAGCAAACATGAATGCTATCGACTTTCTGCTATTAGTCATTTTTGCTTTTTATACCTCCTAGCAAACATTTATCTGATAATGCCACATGCACATTACAAAACTAGCCAGTACTGAAAATTACGCGGTAAAGGCATATCGGTGACAAAAAAAGCCGCGAAAAATACCCATCACTACAGAATAATACTCACTGCGAATCATAACTATTACGTTATTAGTCAATACTTTAGTGCAAATAGTCAGACAATAATAATAGCAAATACCAGTTTAAAGTTCACTAGCAGTATTAATTTAAGTAAAAAATCAAGCTTCACATTTCAGCTGAGATAAATAATCTACGTTTGTTACGTGAATATGACGTGAATTGCCACGTGATAAGGTTGTGAAAGCTAAAATGGCAACTATAGCATGAATTAATGCAAAGTTCTTAAACATACATTACATTAATATAACAAGTGGCAATGATTAATGCAAAAACTTAAAGCATTCTAACTAAAACGAGCAATATAGATTCTTAATTAGTAAATTCGGCAACAGTTAGCATAAATTTCTAATCGATGATATTAATATGAAATAATGGAATCTTCCTGATGACAATATTGCATTAGAATCATCATCTCGTTCAGAATCACAAAACAAGGCAACAGAATTGAGTGACTACTAAGGAAATTCGTGCTCACAACATTACAATTTTTATTCATCTGTCTGATGATGAACATAACTACGATCAGCAAAAATTAAAAACCTATTCATTGATGCCATGAAATGATGCTAACTTTTTATCAAAATATTCTTATTAAGATTTTTGGTGAAGAAAAAATCATCATTATTACGATTTTCATAGCAAATTTGTAAATCACATAAAATAATTCATAGCTAAATTACAATAATGGTTGACCTTAAATGGTTGACCTTACTTATTTGCAGGCAAAAAGAAATAACTACCGAAGCCAGTGTAAAACAACAATTGCTTGTGTTAAAAAAACTGGAAATTAATGTCAACAGCAATAACAAAGTCAAAATATTTTTAATCACAATTGCCTGCGTGGAAGTCATGTTTACGACAATTAAAAGTACTATAAAAATTAATATATCATTATATAACGACTTTTTATATGTATTCTATGCAAACTGATAATTCATTTTTTGTTACCGATAAAATAAGCAAATAACCAGTATAAAAATACGTCTCAAGCTGACAATAATGCCTTCTAAACCGTAATAAGAAATGAAAAACTTATTTTTAGTATATTTTTTATCTCCAGCAACTAATTAATTTTACCTGGTACGTAATTAAGCACGTAGGACGTTTGATACTTTTTATTTTACGCAAAAGTAATGATAAAAGATTTTCATTGAAAATTCTTTGAACTATTATTTTGTTAAGTGTACTTAAAGTAAACATACAGTTGTTGATGTGAAAACACAAATATCTACGAATAAAATAGTGAAAAATAAAATTTTATTCTATTTTTCACGTAAAATGCAAAATACTGAATGGTTTTGAACATTTTTAGTCGTAATTAATCAAACGGATCTCGTCGAAAACTGGAAAGCTTTTAAAAACTACAAATGGATTTAATGCTTAAAATGAAATTTTCGTTTAGACAGCTGAAATTATTCAGAAACATTTGCAAAAATCAGCATATAAACATCCTTTACTTACTCATATGCGTTCATTTCTAGCAGCAAATAAACGTTTTACTCACATTTACAACAGCTATTAGGTTTTTAAAAATACAAAAATGTACCATGAGTACCTTAGACACAAGGTAAGTAGTAACTACTACCCTCAATGTT
Source organism: Thelazia callipaeda (assembly GCA_900618365.1). Classification (NCBI taxonomy): domain Eukaryota; kingdom Metazoa; phylum Nematoda; class Chromadorea; order Rhabditida; family Thelaziidae; genus Thelazia; species Thelazia callipaeda. The sequence continues at coordinate 5,722 of UYYF01004955.1, forward strand.
TCCTGAGTTAGTTGTTCATCACTTTTTGTAAGCAATTTAAATAAGTGCTATTTAAAAAATACATATTTTATGCAGTAAAATTTATCTGAATACATGAACATGAATAAATTCTATGCAAATTCTTCCACTTATTCTTGTTCCGACTTTTTCTCTGCAAAAATGCGTGTAAAAAATTTCTATGCAAAAAATAAAGTAAGCAAATGCTCACTAAGCCAAGCAAAACACATTTTAGTACATCAAAAAATAAAAGATTTTGAAAAAATTTGAATATTCTAAATATTACTCTCAGATTTAATTCCTTACAGCAATACACAATTATATGTGCGCATAAATTTTAGCTAGTTTAGGAATAACTAAGCAACAATCGACAACAAATTGAGCCAAGTAAAATATTTGTTAAAATTTTTTTTCAAGCATTACTCGGATATATTTCTAGGCCGTAACTGATATATCTATCAAGCATTGAAGAAAGAAATATCATTCATATTTAGTTAAAGATTTGCTTTATTATTTGTTGATGGCTCATTTTAAATCATTTTTGAGAAGCAAAAACAAACATTCTTATTGCTTAACTTAGAAGTTCAAAAATTTAAAGGACGTGGTAAAACAAATACACAAGTATATCACTCAAATCAGATCAGTATTTACTAGGACAAATATCAAATGAAGTATACTCAAATCAGATCAGTATTTACATACTTACTAAGACAAATATTAAAATGGTTTATGCTAGAAATTAATAATTTTTTGACAAATATGCTTGTGTATCTTATCATAGAAAGCATAAAAATCAGCAAGAATACGAAATGATCAAATGATAACGATATGAAAAGTATAATCTTTGCTAGAATGCATCAATCAACAAAGAAGATAACGAAGAATTAGCTGATTCAAAAAATGATCAAACAGAAGTAAAGGTCAGTGCTTCACAGAAAAATACATTAGAACTTTTGAACGATTTACGACAAGCTCAAAGCCAGTGGATGCAACTAGCTAAATTCAACTTACAGGTCAACCAAAAATAATAAAATCATGAGAAAATCAGGATAAGCACTTCAAAATCCATCTATTCCTCCGCTTAATAATTTATCAATTTTCACCCAAATGCTAATTACTTAATACTAATTAACTGATAACCTTGTAATCTTGCATACATACCATATGCTTCACAACAAGCTACAAAATTAGTCCTTATCGATTCTAATTTGCTACTCATACTGTAATTACGTTAAAATAATAGTGATAACAGATATCATGCAAATGAGTGCTAGTTTTCAGTATAAATAATACAGCCAACTTTTATCAATTTGATGGTAAGTTTGGGACAGATGCAATCTCTATGGAAATTCGGTAAAAACTACCGAAAGGAAACATACAGTATGATCAGAATTTTCAGTATATTTCTGCTGGTAATTTGTATGAAAACATATATGGAATTAGAGTATCAACTGCCATACTATTATAACAATAACTGATATCATGCAAATCAGTTAAATTTAAATGATACACTGATTAAACAACAGTATTGCAATCAGTTAAAACTGCAATTTAATCAGTACTGTTGTGGCAAATATTATAATTTGTCTATTTAAAAAAATATTACTTATTATTAAATGCCGACGACAAACTTACATCAATATAGCGTGAGATTTTGATCTACATTCAATGTAGTAAGCAATAGCTTGAAAAAAGAGTCATATAAACTATAGCTATTACAATATTATAGCTATAAGGATGTAAGATGCTAATAATAACAAGATAGTAAGAGATATTAAATGATAGTAAGATGTTAATCTCAACTATTAATAGCATAGTCATACTGATAATAACTGCTAACAGAAATAGCAGTGATAACTATAAAACAGACAAAATTAGCATTAATATCAACAATTATTATTATTTCAGTGAATACTGCAGTTACCTTCAAGCAGCTTTGACAATTATAATAAAAAGTGTGGACGACCCACGTAAGATGAAAAAAAATTAGACGATATATCGACTCTCGACATTTTGCTACGACGTTCATGAACCACATACAGAGGATAGCATTTTATTATCAATTTCTAAACAAATAATACAAATATAAACATTGAATAATAATGCAAATTACGTATACATATCTGCAACTTGAGTCATCTATACTAGTTAATTACCTGCAAGGATACAATTTCCTGAGTTTATTTCCGGAGTAACCTTTAACCTTAGTAATTGTAGGTTATAACTGAATTGCTAACAGCAGTATTAGATAAAGTATGCAAGGTGCAAGCAAAAGCGAGGCAATCGCAGAGTTGGAATACAGTAAATGAGTCAAATATGTTCATTTTTTTCACTGAGATCAGTTCTTTAGTATATTATAATTTCGTATTAACATGCTTAATTTTGGAAATTTATAATTAAAATAAATATTAATTTGCAATTAGGCTCTGGCAGAAATTATAAACGAACATGATAAAACTTTGGGTTTGCTTAATTTAAAATACAAATTGTATTCTTATTATAGTCTGTGCTGTACTTTACGTGAAAGTCCACGTACGCTTTGATTTGCATTTAATGACGGTAAGCTAGCTTTAACTAATATTCCATTTTCATGTAAATTACGCATATTTTATTATAGATATTTTTTTGCCAAACTGCCTCCATATTTAGCAAAAAATCTAAATTAATAATTTTATTCAAAATCAATAATTTATAATCCATCGAAATTTATTATTTTCTTTACATTCACCTCTGTTCATGAAAATATACCTCCTTCATTACAGTAATTATTGTGCTTAATTATGACAAGAAACATTAAACTAAGTCTAATCTTTTAAAGACACATCGAAAATCTATATTTTTTAAAATGTTTTAATTAAATACCTGCTTATGAATAGTAACTTTACTCGCAAATTAATACAATTTTGTGAATATTTAAGGCTTCTCAAACATCCTTAACAATGTGCTAGATGAAGGCATTTTAAACGCTTGGATCAGACAAATATGGTGTAAGGTTGCTCGCATTTTGGTATAGTTATACTTTATCCTCATACTAAACTAGTTAATCCAATCACAAACTAATCTGTCAAACGATTACAGATCCAAATCATTAATTTATTTGATCATAAGCTATACAGAAGATATAAGCCGAAATTTCTGTACAAGACACCAAATATATTTCATTTTTCCAGCATTTATTGGACTCTTAATGTGAAGTATATTAGAAATAAAGTTAAGTTAGTGTCTACTTTATTCTTGATAAACGCTAAAGATTAATAATAAGCAGAAATATATTGAAAAAAAAGAACTAACACTAAAAAGGATCAAAATAAAACAGTTAACTTCAAGGTTATCAAAGACTTCATTGCATCAAACTTATGCACCACAGAAACCAAGCAAATGATCCCCGAGGAAACTTGAAACTATGATATCGAATATTAACATTTTAAAGGAATGTTTATAGAAATAATAATTTATTGTTTATGGAAATTGATGAAGAAAATTGATAGTAGCAAATTGTGGATTTAATATTAAACAAGTCATCAATAATTAAAATAACTTTTGTCTAATTATTTCAATTATTTGTAGACTTCTAAGACTTTCAAATAACTATTCGAACTGTTATAAACCAGTATTTAGATCTGAAATGAATAATCCCCTTGCCTAATTTATGCAGTAAATAAATAAGCAAATCAATTATAAAATTAGATAAATGTCCGATCTGCGTATACTCACAGATCTACAGGATAAATAAATAAAAATTTAATACTATTAAAAAATAGAAGAAGACTAGAAACCTTTCTATATTTGCAAATACAAAAACAATAACTCTGTAAGGATAATCGTCACATCTCGCAAGTATTTTTTGTTCTTAACAGAATGAAAGCTTACTTTAAGCTCCTTTTCTTGATTCTTAAATCTAGCACTATTCTGAGTAACCATTGAGCCAAGTTTTGCATTCAATTGCTGATTCTGCAATTACAAAAAATTACACCTTAAAACCTGAAAACCATTCAACACAAGATGAGATGTGAGTGCAAGATAAAATAATCTTTTTCAGAGCTAATTTAAAAAGTCTATCAAATTAAATTGAAAACAATTCATCAATTTTTGTAGAACAGTTTTTTATTTTTGAAGCATTTATTTGTTTAATACTTTTTTCTTGCAAATGTGATAGAATAAGAAATAATCTTTCTATATTTTGGGCACTATTTCGAAAAATATCCCTTTAAAATGTGCCATTTTTCGATGCCATATATAAAAATAATAAAATTTCATGGTTTGCTTTTTCAACTAAAATGAATTTAAATTTTCAATGACTAAAGTAATGCAATAGAATTCTCATACACATCGATGCGCATTGGCAATTTCTTCCTCAAGTCGTCGCAACTGTGCATCCTTCATTGCTAGCTGTTCACGGTACATAATCATGTTTGCTTTTGTTGACGTGACCTGAAATTCCACGTTTTCAAATTATGTTTGATCTGAAAATCACTCCATCAGTTATGCATACAATGACCATAATTAGCTTATTATGCAAATGTTAGAAAATAATATTGCATAAAATTTTACATCAAAAAATGTTAAGTTAAACTCATTTCCAATTTTGATATTAAATTATTTTTTTCAAAGCTCTTACTAAAAAAAATTCTCAAACTTAAATGATAAAAAATGTATTCTCACTGGCTGATGGTTATTTATGCAGGTTCCATCTTCAAGACTATCGTTTGATGCACTATTCATCACAATATAATTGCCTTTTTCCTGTAGAACACAAATATAATTAATTTCTATCATTATCAGTACTAACAAATTAACAAAAAATATTACTTTTTCAAGTTAACAAAAGTTACGAATCAAGCAAGAAGTACTGAAACTTATGAGCGCTAAAAAGATTTTACAAAGTTTCGTTTAAAATTTTGGAGAAAAAAGCCCTCAATTTTAAGATATCAATTCACTGCTTTACTCTTTTTTCTTAAATTTAAAATTACTGCACAAAAAGTTATTTTTAATGATTGCTTTGTTTCCATACTGAAACGATTAGATAAGTTTTAGTAGAAATGAATGCTAATATCTAGCAAGATTTGAGATTAGGTTTATAATCCTCGAAAGTATTAGACAGGCATTAGCGATAGAGAAGGATTTCAGCATTAAATTAAAAGTCTAATGGCCTTGTTGTAAAACAGGAATTTTATAATTGATACAAAAAGGTTGAGAATAAAATATTTGATGATTTCACTGCAATCAAACCAGTAATATTTGCCAGTAAGAATATGAAAAAATAAAAAATGTTAAATTTACAACACAAAATTCACTTCTAATTAATCACTAAATTCAGTCACAGTAATGATAATAATAAGTAGAAATTTAGTTCAAAAGTTCAAAGTGTTTAATTTAAAAATATTGCAACATTATTTAAATCAGATCACTTAATTATTTACAAGCCAAATATGTGAAATGAATACAAATGTTGAGATCATGCGGAACAAATTAAGGAGAACCTTTGAACAAAGTAAAAAAGACTAAAAAAAAATGAATCTTGAAATAAGTCTAAGTATAAATTAAGTCGAAAGTTGAATGAAAAAACCGTAAAATTATTACTAAATTTGCTGTTTTGCTACATGAAAGTTTCAGAAATAAAAGTTATGTACAACTATAAATGACCCCAAACATCTTAGCTGAGGTCAAAAAGCAAAAACATCAAGTGAAGAAATGAATGCTAGAAATCGTTTTTTTTTACTTCATATATTCAATTCATTTAAAAATGTAGCAAATTAACAGCAGAAATAAAAATTCTTAACTACAATTATAGAATTTTTCAGAAATTAAATTGTTAAATTCGAAGTGGCACATATCAAAGGTCAAACATTGCTCCAGGAATAGAAGTAAATGAGCAATTGTGCTTAAAATTAAGTTTAAAAATTCCATAATTAGTGAAATATTATTGAAAAAATATTTATTGCCAAAACGTTTTTGGCAATAAATTATTTAAATATAATTCTAACCTATACAATAAACATACCACTTCTGAGGACTGAAATGTATAATCAAAACAAACGTGTAATATTTCACTTCAGAAACTAAACTCAAGTGCTAAACCTGCTGATTTGATTCTCGATAGCTATCTGAATACTGTATTATTTTATTCTCCCTCACACTTTTATAGCGATAATAAAATTGTTTGGAAGTTTTTCATATCCAAATGATATTGAATATTAAATCTGGCCATGTTATTCACACATTAGTTCAAAAAAATACACCAGATTTCTGCTTATTTTAATGAACACTTGTCATGAGCAAGAAAAGATATAAATATTGAAAATATGCTGAAAAATAAATTTTTTATTCCATACAATAGAAATAAAAAAGAATTTCATTTTGCATTTTACTTTTACTGTTAATATCAAATTTATTGCTTAGAACTAACAGATTTAAAAATCAGTCAACTAAAATATCAAATATTCAAACAATACTAACTGAATGAAGTGTGAAAATTTTGCCCAAAATATAGTATAATTAGCATTTCTATTCACAAATTGTAACTTAACTTAAAAAATAAGTAATGCAATAAATTACTTTTATTTTCAGACAATTTTAAGAATATGAAAAGAGCAAAATTTTTACCTATTTTTGATTAGTATTCACAATATTAAATGAGCAAAAAATTTTTTTGCTCAACTTTAATAGCAAATATATGAACTGCATTATCGAAAACTAATAAACATAAACCTGTTCCAATCCATTAAACATCGCAATATTTGCGTATTTTCGTTCTAATAAACACGTAGATGAAGAAGGCATTCATTCATTTACTTATAAATTTCATCGTGTAATTATAAGTTTCAAAATGTTAAAAAATTTCAAAATTTCATACTTGACTACTTTAATTTATTATCAAAGTTGAAAATGATATGAAAATATTACTGACTTATATTAAGTTTGCTGCTGTCAATTGATAATAATAATTTTTTGAGTAATTTAAATACAAAAATAATATGAATATACCGATATAATCGGTACAAATCATACTGCAGCAGTAATTGACAAAAGTTTTTGATAATAAATTAACTTTGTTACTAGAAAAAAAGCTTACTTCATTTATTTGATTTTGAAGGTCAATTAAAATGGGCGGGCATTTTTGAGCAAATTCAAGGAATCGTTTACAATATTTTTGAATACTTTCTGAATTTGGAGAGACTGTTTTGTCATCCTGATCAATCTCTTGCAGCAAACTGTTCAAAACAGGATACATATCACTTTTTGCAAGTGAACCAGCACTATTTAGTATCTGAAAAAATAAGATAAAAAAATTATCAAGTTTATTAGACACTACATATGATAATTAATTGCATGACTGATAAAAATATGTAGAACAGACTTTTACAGCTTCATTACGAGATTGATTATCAGGTAATCGCAGTTTCAGTTGCTGGATGATATCTGTGAAAAATAAATTATTGTAAAAAACATAGAACAAACTACAAAGCATCATTTATCCACTTTCATCGATGAAAGCGCGAACTGTAGCAAAATAATGATCCAGAAATGAAATATTCCACTAATTTTTCAACATATTTTACAAGGTTAAAATAAGTTATGTCTAGGAGTCAAAAAAAATCAGTAATTTATCAGTTACAAAATAAAAATAGTCAAAATTCAGTCTTTTCAAAAGTACAGTTTCTTCATAAAGTAGTAACAGTTCACGCTTTCAGCAATGCATGAACTGTAGCCTTACGAATTTAATATTTTTAAAAACAGCTAAGCAGCATGTTAAGCAATCACTTACCAGTAAGCTAAAATCAAAATACTTACTTCAAGATGGATTTAATAAAACTTACCAGCTACCTTGCATTCTAACTTAGCTTCATTTGCTTTTTCAGAAAAGTTTAATTGTATTTGCAAAAACTGCACTGTTCGTTCTGCTTCTGCCAGTTTATTTGTTAGCTGTTGTTATACATTAAGGTCAAAGTTTAGTTTAACAATTTTACTCATTATATCTTAATTTAACTCTTTTAAGCATTTTATTGATGCACATAAAATCAACTGCAAAAAAATTTTAATTAGAGATATATCAGTCTCTCAGTACCATAAAATATGTAGCGCTCTTTTATACAATCAACACTTTTTCAACGGTTTTTTCCTTCATTTTTTTCATTTTGCACAAAGGTCAATTATTTATGTTTAATATCAAAGGATGTGAAACCATCTATAAATGACCTTCAACATTTTGATAATATCTACTTTTCGTTTCATCAAATGCGAATTCATAGCAGAATCTTACGTGAATAAAACATTAGAAATTGAATGACTTAGCTAAAGAAATTTTTCACAAGACATTGCTTCAAAGGTCAGAAAATGCACTGAGGTGCTTAAACTGAAACACTTTATGGCTCTACTTCTAAAATTTGTAGTTAGCTATGTTTAATTGTTTAACTAAAAAATTTTCTTCAAACTTACAATTCTATTGACATTTCGTAAAGTACTGATTTCAACGCATTTTTCATCTGAATCTGTACAACAATTATTTTCCTAGAAACATCAATTTACTTTTTGTCTGATCGCTTACATCCTAATCCTTTTTAAATTTAAATTTATTAAAGCAGACTTGTTTCAACTCGTAAGAAATATTCTCTAGAAACTACAAACAAACTGATATAATTAATTTTCTATAATGGAATTAAAATTAGTAGAATCAAAATTACAGTACTCACATGGAAATTTGTTTCTTCAAAGGACGCTTCTTCTTGAGCATCACATTTGCAGTTATGGCCAAGGTTTTTTTGCTTCTCTCTGTAATTAAATCATACCTTCAAATTACTTATCACTAAAATGAATCATAAAAATATAAAAATAACTATAAAAATTCACATGTGAAACAGAGTAAGCAATTTTCATGAATCAAAAAAACGAATTTTATTTATTTCACGTGATAACTTGAGAGAAAAATAATAAACTGCTATGATTTTCTACATGAAAATGATAAAATAAAATATACTTTGAATTGCTTTCAGTTGATTTTCTAGTCACAGTTTTATCAGCCATCTGTTGTGCAACTTTTTATATATTATTCAAATTCAAATATCGTTTAATATATTCACTGACCGTTGCGCAAACTGCATCAAGCGATAGGCTTCGGATTACCTTATTATTATCAAGCCTTTATTGCATGTAAGTGTAAATTACAAATAGATAAATTCGAATACATTTAGAAAATTTTCACAAATGCGTTATTTTGACTGCATATTTTTCCATTAAAGTATGAATTTGATCAAAAATTATCATAAAAAACGAATATTATATCACATTCATAATAATAAAATTGAATGATTAAAGATAAAACTATGTTTATATTAAGCTTGACATCTGCACAATATTTGTTAAAGTTATCTAAGACAATATTTGTTAAAGTTATCTTCTTTTTTCATCTTCGAAAGCACAATGAATAAATCTCTGGTAATCTATCTTATGAGAGAATCAATAATGCACTAAAAACAATAATTACATATCAAAATTTTCAATTTTCTTCCAGCATTCAAAACTCTTTACAAAAAATTGATAAAAAATAAATAAGTAAAACAGGTATGTTTTGTACTTTTCACTTTTCACGACACTAAAAAATATTTTTTCTTGGCATCTGAGTACTTGTTCAACTAATCAAAACAGTTATCAAAAATGATCAATCAAATGAATAGATTTCAAGTTTGAAGTAATTATTCCCCCAGTAGTAATAACACGTAATATTGCGTAAACTATTCAAGTGAAATATCAACAAAAAAGAGATCAGAACTTACCTCAACCCAATAAGTCCACCCACACACCAGTCTTTATCGCCTTATCACCTTATCATCAAAACAGTACTGCGATGGTGTAAAAATATGAGAACTTATCATTAGTGAAGACAAATTTCGAACTTAAAATCTAAACATTAATTTTTGAATTATACTTACGTTAGTAGCAAAAGTATGCATCATTCTTATCTATTTTACAAAAAATTTTTTAATTAACTTTTTTTAATTAAAAACAGAAATTAGTCAACAGATCAAAACATCCATGAGGTCTGTGCAAATTAAACGAAAATTTAGAACACTGATAATACCTTTCAACTTCACTGTTTTGTCATTTCTGTGAAGAACCCAAAAGTTAGTCGAATTGTAATAACAAATAGGTATCTGGTGTTGTTCTGAATACACAAAGCATAAATAATATTATTCATTATTCAACAATGTATGTCAAATAAAATTAAGTGATTCTAACTTTACAAGTATTTACTTAAAAGTAATAACATCTGTTCAGTGCAAGAATATATATCACTATAATTCTTTTAATTTTTTTCTATCAGCAAGTGCTTTGAGCAATTTGAAACAAAGTCATAAATTTCGATTTGATATTAGTTAAATTTATGAATATTTACCTTATAATACACATTTTCAATACATGATTAATATGTGTAATCAAATTTTAATACTTTTTTAGTAATTTTCTTCAATCACCAAATAATCCTTAATTAATCGAATTACTAAAGTATTTAAATCTCATTCTCATTCAACAAACATAACAACAAGATTAATAATCTGAAAAAGTTTCTGCAAAAATGAACAGATTCTAAGTTCGAAGTAATTTTATCCTCCTGCAAGTAATTACTACTTTTGTTAATATCAATCTTTCTTCCGATATTCTCATCTGATTTTCTTAGATAGTCAATATTCCTACCTCAATTTTCAACTTCACGAAATATATCATATTAACTAATAAAAACAACGACAAACTGATTCCACACTTTTTATACTTCAGGCGGTAATACGAATCTCTTTTCATGTTCTTGCTACTTATTTTTTGCTGAGTGCTTACTTTAAATTCATCTGTCACATTCACTTCAAAAATTCAATTATTAAGATTGGTAAAAATATATATACGGAGAACTATTTTATGCTCAGTTATTATTAAGATCATATTTGTCACTTATAGAGTACCTGTTGAAAGCATAGTAATTCATAAAATTGAAAAGCCAGAAAAAAATTATCATAAATACTTTGATAGGTAAGAAAATGACACGTTAAATATAAAAACAATTTAATTTTTTAGAATTCAGTAGCAAATTAAATATTTCATACATAGATCAATGCAAGCAATTTAAATTAAATAATAATAATTATTTATTAAATTTCAATAATAATTTGTAAGTACATACTTTAATGAATACTTACTTAGTTGTTGTCATTTCCTTGAGTGCATTAGTTACATTTCATCGACTTTATTGCGTTCAAAAACTGAATTAAAATGATCATCAATTTCCTGATACAGGAAGATATTTGCCTCCCAAACTAAGCAAAATATCCAATGCAGTAATTCACTCTGTTATTCTAATAATTAGACTTATACCTCTGATAAAACTGTGGTCTGAAAAGAAAGTAAAGACGAGATTAGATTTAATAAACAAATAATATATGCCAAATAACAAAATATCTTTTGCTTTATTACTTATCAGTAAAAAAACAACAATAATAATGAGCCATAATAATATTTTGGCATAATAATAAACGCCAAAAATAGTAATAACAAACAAAATTATATAAACAAAATAACAAAAATAACAAATATTATTAGAAAAATAACAAACAATACAAGTCTGAGGATCGAATGGATCAAACAATCGCTTAAAAATGCAGTTGAGTATTCACTGAATGATTACTTACCTAATAAGTGCTAACTTTCCAAAATAAATTTATTGTTTTTATATGCAAATTTTGTTATTATGATCCTCAAATTATTTGAATAAGTTTTAAAGTGACTCAATTTTCGAAAAAAAAATTGTTCACTGTAGTATTTTTACAAAAACTACTAATTTTAACAACTTATTTTTGTCATGGAAGGATTAAGAGATCATATTTGCTATTTTTGTAAAGTATTTTATTTGTAAACTTTGTTATTATTTCGCTACTTTTGTAAATTTCGTTACATTCAATATACTAATGAGTAAAAAATGAGAATACCTTTACCATGAAAAAATATTTTACAAAAAAAGTAAATATGACCTCTTAATCCTTCCATGACAAAAATAAATTGTTAAAATTAGTAGTTTAACTTCAAAACATTCTCATCCCTGAAATTATTACTTATTAATTAAGTCACTGTAATCTGTTCAATCGTTACACAGTCATCAAGTAATTATTACTGAAGTAAAAATATTTCAGTGAGCTTCAAGCTATTTTGCTTAAAGAGAGGACTGAATTCATGGTAACTTTATTTATTTAACATAACTTTGTAGAAAATTCACTATGCTAATGAATAAAAAATGAGGCATTATTGGTTTTTAAAGGGAAAAAATGAACCATCTTAAATTTTTAACTTATTAATTATAATTTATATTTCTAGTGACATAATTCATAATTAGTAAAATTGGCCTCACTTAATAAGCAAAAATATTATTACTGCGTCATATTCAGAATGTAAAATTTGAATAATCAGTATATATATATATATTCAAAAAAAAACGACAGAATATGGGATGGCATCAGTGAGAAGGCCTGCTGAGCATATGAAAATTTTTAGTGATGAAAAACTCATAAAAGCTTATAGTAGTCTCAATTTTATGATTTGCATATGCTTAATCCGACCATTTAAGACAGAAAAAAAACGATTTATTCGAATGCACTAATGCTATGAACGTATATCTCACGTATTTGTGACAGAGTTTTTCCTTGATGATCCAAAATGAAAGAGTAACAGCTCAGATAAATGACCGCGAGGATGATTTAAATTTTATGAATAAAAGTTAACGAATTTTTTGATTACTCTGTGACTCAAACTGCAATATTGGATAGTAAAAATAAATTAGTTTGAAAAGAAATTTAAAAATAAAATTAAAATTATATACTTAAATTCGAACCACACATATCTTTCTTTTTACACAGAACTATCCGCAAAATTTGAAAGTTTGCAAAGATATGGACACGAAAATGGAATCAATATTTAAGTAAAAAAATCGAAACTGTATTTGATTCAAATTCAAAAAACAACTCTATGTATTATTAGAAATATTAAAGATGCTTACTACTTCTATTTCTAATCCTAGCAATAAGTGAAGCAGAAAAGGGGTGAACGCTCTATACTTAGAAGCTTTAAAACCAGTCTAGTCATAGCTTGCTTATACTTCAAAAATGTTTTACATTTTTTTTCAATACAACAAATAACTGTATTTCAAATATCCAACTGCAGAATCAATACAAAGTTTATATACAAAGATGAAATAAATTTGACCTTTCTTCAGTAAAAATTTTAAATTATCTTCGACTGCAAAGAATATTTTAAAAATTTGCATAAAGATTTGCATTTTCGCACTTCAACTAACGTGAGATATTGCCCATCAGTTTCTATGCTATCAATTATTAAATTGAAATTTCGATATTTTCAGCTATAAAAAAATGTATTTTAAAAATATTATTTATTCAACTGCTATTAATACTCCCGAAATTCTGCCAACTTAATTCCTAATACACAAAAGAAACAGTAATTTCATTCATAAACGTCAAATGAATAATTCATAAAGATGAATAATGAAAGTAAACTCTTACGAATAAATATCACTGTAAATGACATAAGGATATCGAAGCCTTAAATTTCGATTACTTGAAAAGATTAAACTTAAAAATGCTCATGGGATAGTGATTTGCATTTCGTTTGACGTGAAAAATTAATTTGGCCTTCAATTTTATTCAAGTAGTAATTAAACCATGATTCATTCCATTTTTTGAATTTATGGACATGGTCTGTTTTTTTAGCTCTCGTCAATTTTTTTGAAGCTCAAGAGTAAATTTTCGAGGCCTTTAAGTATTTTACTTAAATTCTCGTGTTTTATTGCAGTTTTTTTGTGTCGGTTATTTAATTGCCATCTTGAATAAGAAATTTCAAATAGTTTGAAGAATATGAACAGGTCATCTGGTCAGATGGATCAGCTAGATGTTGTGGAATTATCTTCAGGTTCGGAAGAATCTAGCTACTCATCCTGTAAGGGTCAGAGTTTGTTTACTCATATTTATCTTCTTATAATTTTGCATATTCCTTGTACACAGTTAACCATTCTAATGTGCTTATATTTCACTGAAATCGTTTATAGCGATGCTTTTTTCACCTTTTGATAATCTAATTTTGTATATAAGTATTATTTGCTTCTTATTATGGTTTTTAGGTGTTAAACTGTTAAAACATTCATTTTTCTTCAGAAGATATTGTAAAAATGGAAAAAGTAAATGATGAAGCAACTGTTTCGTTTGACGATAAGAAGAATCGAAAAGTTTGTGTTTTCTTTCTTACGGTCTACTTTTGTATTAGTTAATTTGCATAAAGTTATGAATATGGGACGTCATAACGTTCCATTAGATATTTGATTATATCTTTTATATTAATGGATTGAAAAAAATATTAAACAAGTATAAAATGTATCCTTAACTGTAGCTAAAGTTCAGAATTTATAGAAAGTTTTAAAGCGCACCAGTCGTCAGTTGCACGCCCAAAGAGTTGAAAGAAATGAAGAAAAGCGGAAAGGTATGGTATTACCGGATCCAATAAAAGATCGAGAAAGAGAACGCAACCTTGTTCGCCTTGCAACAAAGTTTTTTTCAGCTGTTTTTTGAATTAATGGTGCTTAATTAATTTCAGTAGAGCTCACAAAATGAAAGCATAATATATAAATATGTATAAATGAGCATATATATATACTGCAGAGGAGTAGTGCAATTGTTCGATGCAGTAACTGAAAGACAAATCAAGTTGCGGGTTACTGGGGCACCTAGTTTGAGTAAAAAGCGTCGTTTACGTGGTGTTTCACCAGAAAGTTTTAAGCGAAGACTGGCTGAGTCTGTCAAGGTTACTTATTGATTTACTTAGTTTGACTTTTCAGATGTGCTTTTTATCATTCATTGCTTTTTTGGTAAATTGTGCTGGTATTTAATAAGACGTAGGTCGATTTTTATATTAATTTTGTCTTTATTACAGGATAAATGGCATGGTTCAGGAGATGAAATGTCGCAAAATGGATTCAAAAAAGAATCTGATGCAAACAGTGACTTAGATACTTCTGAAATAAAGACAGAACCAGAAAGTGAAAGTGAGTGAATAGTGCTTCTGACTTCCTGGTACTATTTTCATTGTCGTTTACCTTCACTTTTAAAATGCTATGGTTTTGGAATGTTTAAGTGGATATCGCGCTTTTTTTAATTAAAGATTTAAATCAAGGTTACTTATTGACTACCAGGCCATGCTCAACAACTGTTTCATTTTTCATCATTGAATTTCATTCATTACTGACTTTTATCACTGGTGCTAGAAGACATGTTGTCTTAATATTCGGAGTTCCAATCCATTACTTTGACTATTGAGTTTATGTAATAAACTATGCTTTAATGAATTTATGGGATATTTTATTGCATTTTGTATTTTTTGTTTTATAATAAATTTAGAATACTCTTTTTGACCTTACACAAATACGTCCAAGACTTTTTAACCTTTCACGCAACCAAACTGTAAAATAATCGGTACTCGGAAAGTTATCAGAAATGGTGGAAGAATATTCATTTAAGAGTACGTTCGATCTGCTATATTCCTTCATACTGAAGTATAGATTCAGTTTTATCAAGTGTAGACTGATTGCATAACAGATTTGCTTGGATTAATGAAGGTATTTAGTTGTTATTTATGGACCGAAATATTTATTCAGTGATGATAACAATATAAAGGGGTAAATTCGTGAATTTATAGAAAATAATAAGTAAGAAAGCAGTCGTTTTGGCTGACCTGAAATGTTCAAGTAGGATTCAATTGGCAGTAACTATTACAATAGTTTTGTGGCAGTAAAAAGTTGGCAGTGAGACAGAAAAGGCAGAAATACAAATGAAATCATTTTGTAGATATTTGACATAAATAAAAGTTAAGAAAGTGATTTATCGACAATCACACAAAGTGTATTAGTAGATAATAACTAAAATTGAATTAAGATATTAGGTAAAATCTGAGTTTTTCAAGACTTTCTGTAGGAAGAAATGTTTGATTCTGTCACTTCTGGCTTGACATTGATCTATCTTGTCTTA
>UYYF01004956.1:1662-13737 GCA_900618365.1 Thelazia callipaeda
GCATATTTTCTCATATAAATAAATATAATAGATGATAATAACGAAGGAGAAAATTTTTGCAATAAATAGCACTCATTTTTTATCACTATTATCGCTCATCAATATTTAATTAATATTTACACTATTATTTTGTCATTATTATTAATGATATTCATTTTTTTAAACTATTATATCAAATATTCAGCAGTCATGATCACGTAGAAAAATGATTTTCTCTGATATCTGATATTGCATTTTTTTTTTAATTAAAAAATTATTTATTAATTATGAAAGTGACTAATATATGAAATGAGTATCAAAATTAAATTACTGCGCAAATAAAATGCAGTAAATAAGTTTGAATACAACTTTATTATTTAATAAATTTGATATTTTTTAATGTGATTAAACAATTTGTTTTATCTATTAAAAAGTGATATAACAAAGATAATAAAAATGACTGATTAAATGAGATTATTAAACAAAAATTTGGCTAATGTTTTAAGGGAATAATTAATTAATTAATTATATTTATTAAAAATAATATTTTTATTAATGCTTAAAATTCGATGGCAAAAACAGGATACAAAATGAGTAAAAATAAAATAAAACTTATTACTGGCAGTTAAATTTTACCAAATTTTTAAATACCAAAACAAGTAAAGAAGTAGAAATAGACTTTTTAAAATATATAAAAGACAAAATATGCTATTAAAAATGAGCAAAAAACGAAAGAAACTCGGAAATTTTATTTTGCTATAAAAAAAGATTCGATAAAAAACAGACTAACTTCGAAAATGTAATTGAATGCTGCAAGACTGGTTTCACTTCAATTATTTATCAAAACCTCCAATTACTTAGTAAAGAATAGCCAAAAGTATGTATATTTAACAAAATGGAATAAATTATCAAAAATTAAAGCTATCACTTTTTTAGTATTATTGCACTTTGATAAAAAAGTAAAATAAAATTTAAAAGTAATAAAAAATTTAAATTTTCAAATAAAGGAATAAAAAAGAGATTTAATTTAAAACAGCAGCATTTTTATTTCTCATAATGCTATTTATTATTTTAAAGACATTTTGTGCTTTAGTGAGCAATACATTTTTGATTCATTTAATAGTTTTGTGCAATTATTTTCACATTTTATGTCTGCTATTTTTAATTGCAACATTAACGTCAAAACAGGAAAACGTGAAAATACTTCATAAACATCTAACTGATCGATATTATGACGTGAAAATTGCATTATTTACTACATAAAATGTCTGTTGAACATTAATATGAACTAGTATATGCTAAATTCAAATCTCAATATTATTCATATGTTGACTTAGAGTAGCGTGAAAGAATATACATGTATAATCACGTTTCAAAGATAATTTCAAGATAATTGTGTAAGATTTTAGCAGTAGAAAGAAGATGGCAACCTTGACTGGAAGAAGAGAAAGTACTACACGTGAAGGATAGCAAACGTTTATTTGATCCTTCGCGAGGTCAAAAGTTCGTTATCTCTCCTCATTCACACAAATAATAATAAGAAATTATTCTCAGAATATTCAGTGACCATTTCTACAGGGAAAACTTTTCACTTTGCCTCTTAACTTTCGTTATTTCCAGTGCTCTTATTATTATTTCTTCGAACGTTTACCTTTGATATTATTAACGTTTACCTTTGATATTATTATTAACGTGTCCACCTCTTCCAAAGGTACTTCAAAAATACAAGCAGAAAATTAAAGTTGCTCGCTGGTACTCCGTTAATCCACTGGTCAGCGATTGATGATTAACATGATTCATAATTGCAAATTACCTCAAATCAAACTGTTTTGAGGGAATTTGATATTCTATTAATAAGGTCAGTATAACAAGTTGACCCAGTTATGCTGCCTTATCAAATGATCGTGAAGTTAATTATCACCAGCACTATTCAACTAGTCGATGAAAGTTAATTTAGTCGATGAAAAAAAACTAGTCGATGAAAGTTAAACAATCACTTATTTTCTAAAAAGCTCAGAAGAGAGTTCATTAAGCAAAGAAATGCAAGAATATCCATTAAATATTGAAAAATAGCTATCAAATTTCCAGAATATTAATTTTCCTCAGTCTTAAATAAGTTAGTGAATTGTTTTCGCTTATTTTGAAGTGTAAATATAATTACATTTTTTAAATAGTAATTCCATTACCATTCAAGTAATAAAAGTACTAATAATCATCAATACTTCTAGTATTTTTCAATGAATTTTAGTATAACCTGCAGTAACTAACGTGAACCTAAAATAAGCAGTTGAAAATATGTATTACATAAGTATAGATGCAAAGAAGTATTCGGATTTCTTTATTTTTGAAGCAAGTTAAAATGCATTCAGAATCAAATATAAAGACTTGGTACTGAATTATTACTTAATTTCTAGCTTACTTTAAAGAGTGACAAAAGATCTAGTCTTGATGAAAAAACGAATATATGAGAATTCAGAATAACAAATTTGATAATAAATAGAGTAAATGAGCTGAATCAATATAGCCTTGCAAAAATACGAATCTAACTAAGTTGTAAAGGTCAAATTTTTTCAAGAATTTACGGATATAGCGAGCGAACAATGTCAGACAAATGAACACAAATATGCAAAAAATTGGCATTCTCAGCATAAATTTAAATTCATTCTTAGTTTTCATCAGATTTGATAATATTTATACCTTTGAAATCAATTTGGTTGGTAGTATTATTTTATTTTCAAATTTACGTAAGCAAATTTTACTCAAATCTTTGTGCTAGCTTTGCTTTAATGAATCTTAATGTGACTCTAGTTTTAGGAACCTTTTTATCTTGGTAACCTTTCACCTTTTTGTAAAATTTGTTTTTGTTGATTTGTTGTAAAATTCTATGCGATTTGTTAAAATTTTTGTCAATCATTCCGTTTTTATTTTTGCTAGAAGTAGTGATTAACTTTAAGTGGATATTTTTTTGCAATTTACATTTGACAGAAATTGCAATAATCAAATCGTTTGGTATAGAATGATATAATATTTGTTTATCATCTTCTTTATTAATATTTAATGATAAATTTTTTGCCTGATAACTTTTGAAGCATTAATTTTCACGACTGTTATCAGTTTATAATCCTATCAATTATGACTCATTAACTTTGTGGAAGTTTTCAACGTATTAATTACTGCTAAGTGAATTTTATTAATTAACGTTCGTAATAATTATCTGTTGATTAGTATTAGAAAATCTATCAAATCCAATGCTAATATAATTTTATTCTTTGTTATCATTATAGAATGCAGTATAATATTGACCACAATCACTATTTGCTAAAATGTCCAGCTATGCCAGGTAAAAAATCATATAAAATTCTTCGTGATGGCCCGGTTTCCATCTGGCATTATATTGACGTGGAGAAAGAAGCTGATCAATTTGCATTTCAAGTTATTCATTTCTAATTAATGAAAATGACCATTTTGTTTTCAAAATATGCTTCAAGTTATGTAATTGCTCTTAGTTAATAATAAGTAAAATGCGATTCACTATTAATAATACAAGTTAAAACTGAACGTACTTTGAAAATAATTCGTAGTTAGATCCAATTTACACTTAATTTATATATATTTGCTGATTTTCTTTCCTTAAAATAGAAAGTTTAGATAATTAATGAAGTAATTCCTATGCTTTGCTTATCAGTTAATCACCAAACATCAGTGATCGCGCAATCAAGTGTACCGATATTTATCCCACGCAATATTAGTGTTATTGTTGATGTGAGAAAAAATAATCGTTTGCAATTTTTTAACAAAGCAATCGTAACTTTACACGTATAAATAAATATTCAAAAAAAAAATTAGCGAAAAATACTTCAAAAGTTAAAAGCACAACTTTTATTCCTTTTCAAATCAACAAATTTTGCTAATTAATAACTTTAACCAAAAGTTATCGTTGAAGTGATTAAAATGTCAACATGTATTTGAATGATGTTAAAGGTTATTTAATAGGTAACTGGATTATTCCATGGGTTATATAAGTACAGAATAATAAGTCAGCGTGTCTTGATCTATTTCAGATTAATTATAAATGACTCGAAATAAAGTCAGATCGTTTTCTTATTAGAAGAGATGCTAATTAATTGCAGTATACTTTAATCATAGAATACTGTTTCACATGAAATCAATCTAACACTGAATATCTATCTATTTCTATGAAATATTAGAAATGCTTTGCTTGTGTAACTAATGACGGAAATGACTGTCAGCTGATTCAGGGTAAAAACGTGACCTTACACGTGGGTCAAGGCTGCAAAATCAAGTCTTCTGATAGAAGTAAGAAGAAGTCGAAGGATAGTATCCTAGAGCAGCAATTTGAAGTTCCTAAATCATCTATTATAGTTATTCATTGCGCTGATGTGCAAAGACGATTTCAAGACCACATACAGGTAATCATCGAGTTCCCAAGTGAGCAGAATGATTAGTCTTTGAAACTTCTCAAGTATCAAGTTAATTTCAAATTATCGAGCATAACGGATATAAGTAACTTAAAAGGCATTTTGGAATATAACTCTGACTTAATTCTCAGCAATAATTTATGTTTATTGACTAGTATTACATTCAAAGACTGAACTTATCTACAGGCAGCATTATAAAACCAAACTAACCGTTACGTCATCAGCATTTTTGCTACAGTTGCGCATAACATTATTTATTGATGAGAGATTTGATCTGCTAAATTGTGCATAATCTGGCGCACTATCTAGCTAACAATTATAATCGAATAATCATTATTTGCGTAATTACTCTTTATGCGTACTTTAAGTGTCCCTCAAGCATGTACGCAAGTTATTGTATGACATTTTCAGGTAATTATTACCAATGACATAACTGCCTACTGTGCTGGTAAAAATCACATAACACTGAATACCTCCGATACCAAAATTATTGTTATACCAAAACAAGCGAAATGTTGACAAGAAAAGCAAATTTAAATACCAAAAGGATACTAGCATTGTCATAATAGTAATTATACTTCCAAATTTCGGTTCGTGCAAAGCCCCACAACTACCATCTCAGACCATTTATCTCCACCTTAACTATATAACCACTACCTAATATAATTTTCTACTTTGACCTCCATTAGCCAACGCCTAAATTAGCAGCACATCTGCTTTCATCTGAACTCTAAACCCAAAAATACCTAATCCTAATTTCAAAGACAAAAGCTTATCTGACTGGAACTGAAGTCTGACCAAACCGAATGAATTGTGCCTGAACTCCAGTTCAATAAAATGTCTTCTGCTTACTTCTATCATACAATACCAGAAGGATACTAACATTTTAGGTCTAAAATAAGTTAAACTCCACAAATGATTACTCAGACCCCATGAGTTCTTAAAGTTTGATTCCAGTACGCAATACTTATTTCAGACCTAAAATCGCAGTCCCAAAATTTCACATCATTTCTTGCAACGCTCACATTACTTGCGCTCTAACAATGAGCAGTACACTTTGATATGACAACTTTTTTCAATTTGAATTCATATATGTAAAAGACTATAAAAGCAGAAAAAATATCTTTATTGCATTTATTGTTTAAAAATGAAAATGACAAAAAAAGCGTGTTAAATATGCAATAATGTACAAAATTATAAAAACATAACGGGCCATGCATTTGAGCAAGGAATGAATGATTCTTTTGCGGAAAAAATCAAAAATTTATACAATGTATGCTAGATATATATATTTCCCCAGTGATAATTAACAAGAAAGAATAAAATGATACCGAAAGTATGATAAACAACTAGAACTTTTGATTTACACTCTGCGAAATCTTCATATTATATAAAGTTCAATGAGTCGAAACCATTAATTGTTATTGTGATAAAATTTGCATATCTGATCATGTAACTAATGGAATGAAGTGATGAGATCGATGCAAACATATACAAAAACCTCATAGTGTTTCAGCTTGCAATTAGTAAATAGTTATTGAAAATGAACGAATACACCATTCATAGCATATCTGCTCAGAAAATTCAGATATTTACAAAGTGATGGAAAAAATATACAAAATTCACGAAGACAATTAATAACAAAATTGAAAACTTAACACACTTTGCAGATTTCGATCACAGTTTATGATTTCTTAAATTGTAATCTTTTTTTGCCTGCTCCAACTGTTTATAATATGAAACAAATTTTTTGAAAATGATTTGAATAGCAGAAAATATAAATGATCACCCGTACAAAAGACATTCACAGTCTTATGCAGAAAAATCACCCGTCAGATTTTGATAGATGTTAATTTGATGCTTTTTTCTTCATGAATAAAAAATATAGGAAATGAAATAATGAATATTTTTATACTAATTTATCGCTCTTTTCAAGATATGTTCCAGAAATAATGCAAACAAAGAGAATAAAAGCAGTGGCAAAGCACAAAGCAAACAAATTATCATAAAGAACCAGCTGATTTTGCATATTTACACTGAAATCATTAATTGTAATGACTCGAATGTTTGCCTCTTCTCATCAAGCAAAACTCAACAAACTATATAATGTTGGATGAAAAACAAAAAAGACAAAAGTACAATTATACTACGAAACCTCATGAACAAATTCAAACGGCATGTAACATCACAAACAGAAGCAAAACAGAACTAATAAGCGCACAGTGCTAATTCATAGAGAGATAGTTACTATCATAAACATGAATTAATCAAATGACTAACTTACGACGAGAAAGTAGATAATATAAAATTACTGTTTTGAAAAAAAAACTAACTAAAATGAAAAGGATTAAATTGAGAACCAAGCGGATTATTTATCGCATTAAAAGATGATTGCAATAAAGGTAAAGCTGAAAATGCATTGAACTGTTCAGGTGTTGACGAGTGAGCATTACCGGTTGTTGCAGTGCTACATGTTAACATGGATGCAGCAGTGGTAGCAACTGGAGTTTTTTGTTTCTGAAAGCATTTACATATTTTTAGAAAGCAAACAATTTATAAATTCTTATAATTTCAGTATAGAGTATTATAAAAGTTTCAATTTTTGTTCACTTACTAGCTGATTAGTTAAATCTAAATTTGAATAATCCTTAAGAGCTGTAGTAGAAGCTGTAGCTGCTAATAACTGATTGCTATATGCTGCTAATAGAAAGGAGTTTTGCTGTTCTTGCATCATTCGAGCCAATAATATATTCCTAATGTCTTCAGACACTGCTGGCAATACTGGTAACGAGTTCGATCTGCAAGTTCCAATTTTTACCAAATGTATCTTTAATAGCAATTTGATATTTAAACAATGGAATATTTAGGAGAAAAAATTATAATTTTGTATATATCACTCTCTCAGAAAGGTAACAAAACTTCGTGCGTGAATTTTTTTGAATAATTTTTACTTTAGTAACTAAAAAGTAATAATATCTATTAATCACAATCTCTGGACTTGATAATTTAGTTCTTGCTCAAAAAATAAGTAAACAATATGCTTTTTAAAGCCACAACTCATCATGAACAACCCATATCTGAACACATAACACAATCACTTGAGTTTCTGGTACTGCGCTCGCATCATTTTATACTGCTAAGACATTAAACGAAGTTTTGTAATTTCTAAATATCAGAATAATCTTTAATCATTTTCATTTGACCACAAAAATAAATCAGTAATTTTCACTAAAAAAATATACTAAAGAATGCCAGATCTGACATTTTCCACAAAAATATTAAATTAAAGAATCCCAGTTTTGTTTGCAAAAAATATTGAATTATTTTAAAATTCTAAAATTAAATTGATTGCAACAATTATTTAAAACTTTTATCTTTTATCATTTTTAGGAAAACCTTATTTTAGACTTCAGCTATCGTTACTATCAAATTTTTGAGTAAAATCGAAGATTATTTAAGCTTGTTATCATCAAACCTTTAAAAAACTACTCTTACCTACGTGCTCCGATATTAGTACTACAGATAATTTTTCAGATAAATATGCAAAGTTTTCTTAAACTTCGTGCAATGAAATGCGCTCATGATGCTTTCTGATAAAAAATCATAATTTGAAACAGCATCACTTTCTAGCAAACTTACTTCCCTCATGAATTTATTTCACTTTCAATTTTCTAAAGTGTACAATTACAATAGTTACGGGAAAAATGAAATAATGATATGTTAAACCAGACAAAGCAAATACGATCTAAAATTGCAATTATTTTAAATTGTAGAGTCATTTACTGCTACTAATCACTCCCTGTAGTTTAATTGATTCTTTCAAGT
The DNA here is from genome assembly GCA_900618365.1 of Thelazia callipaeda. Classification (NCBI taxonomy): domain Eukaryota; kingdom Metazoa; phylum Nematoda; class Chromadorea; order Rhabditida; family Thelaziidae; genus Thelazia; species Thelazia callipaeda. The sequence goes on from UYYF01004956.1 coordinate 9,906, forward strand.
TTACTTGTGATTCTGGAAATCATATATGTTTTGAAAAGTAAACGACCTGAATTTTTCAAAACAAATCAATTAAAAGATAGAAAAAAGATGCCGCCAACGCACCGTGCAAATGATACTTGCGGCACTGATGGGCCCATAGAACGAACTACACCAGATGTTTTACTGAATAGATTTCTGCTTGTTCCATGTGATCGACGCTTTGGTCGATAGACATAATTTGGATGGCGACGCATCAATTCTTCGCGTAATTCTTTTGCCTACAAATAAAAGTTAAGACATGTTACGTATTAATTTTAGTACTTTTGTCTAAATGAAATCAGTCAGTTGATTTTTTTGTTTTTTTCTTTCCCTGTACTTTGCGAGAAATTGCATAGATAGAAGAAATAAGAAACTATAAATAGTATACTAGCAATAGAAATAAAAGTTTTCAATTTTATTTTTTCATATTCTAAAATATATAAACTACTTACACGCTTAACATATGGTGCCTTATCTTCCACACTCATTTCTCTCCATTCTGCACCCAACTCTTTGCTAATCTGAGAATTGTGCATTTTCACATCTGTACTAGCAATTTGAGCACGTCGCATCTGAGACCATACCTCAAAAACACAAAAACTGGTAACACTACAAATTTTCAATATCATCGTTGATGTGACAATGAAAAATCGTTTTAAGATAAGAACAAAGACTACACAACTTACCATTCATGCATGAACTTCATGTCTGGTCTGACTCTAATTTCACGAGTCATAACTTCCAAAACAAATTCTCTATGAAAGAATTTTTGCTTGTAAACAATAGGAGTTTTCTTAAATTATTGAATTTAAAAAGTTTTTCAAGATGTATTCAAAACACAATAACTATTAATAATTACAAAGATTACTAGTTCCTGTTTAAAGTTATTTATACCAGAAATTATTTAAAACTTGATTATTGGCCTGAAATGAAAAACTGAAATCAAACCATAAATGCATTCATTGGCCGTTTGATCCGTTTCTGAGCAACATATTCATTCACTTCTTTCATTTCATTTGAATGCTTATTGACTTCTTCTACTTGATCTCCTTCTATAGTTTCTTTAGATGTAAATTGCATTTCTGATGAACCACCTATCAATAACCTTTTTTATCTTGCTATGAATAGCAAAAGTATGACAAAAGATTTGGCTTACTAAATACTATTATCTTTTAAATTCTATATCTCATATCCTATAAAAACATGAACTGCTAATAGATGTATGTACTAAAGGTGGTTAAGAAATAATAAGTACAGCTAAGTTTCTGGTAGTATATTTTCGATATTTAAATATAAGTTCATGAGTGCATTTATAAATTCAAGCAGTTACTACTGAAAATAAATTGTCTCTTCATAGTTAACTGAAATATGCTGATGTCAAAAAATGATACTGTGTTAAAATAAAAACAAAGTTCTGGTACAATATTAAAAAAATTACCGAAAAATATTAAGAATTTTTGATGCACTATGACGTAAAAATACTACCACTAAGTAAGAACTCACATTTAATGCTAGCACTTACAATATAAGCCAACTTTTGCAGAATAGAACATGACTTTTTTTTTGTAAAAATTTAATTTATTACAAATATTATTTTTCAAATAATTTTTTTACAGTCTGGGAATAAATTTAATACTTAATAATGAATGAAAATAATCACCATGCTGCTGATCAGTAGTAGAAATACATGATGAGGAAGGAATTGTATCATCATCAATTGTTGCTGAAGTAGCATTCGTTATTACCGATTGATACTGTCGTGTAATTAAATCTTGTAACTTCCGTAAATTTTGTTTTTCCAATAAATTCTGCATTTGTTGCTGTTGCTGCTGATTTGGTAATGATTCTTCTTGTAGCATATTAATTATCGTTTCATTAGATGACATTTGCATAAAAATCACAACTAAAAATAAATTATTAAAATATTATTTGAATAAAAATTTTCTACAATAACAGTAACAATAATATTCTTCACTTTTGTTCACATTTCAAAAACTTTTCTTCTCTTTGCCATTCTTATAGAAAATAAGAAGGAGAAAAAAATGAGCTGAATCAACACATTTTTATTACACAATGGAAAAAAGTATGAATAAAGCATTCTTTCTTCGCTTTCATACACATTATAATTGCGTCAACATACATACATCGTGTAATAAAAGATGTTATTAAAAAATTAACTTACATAAAGGCATTATTATGACTCAATGCAATAAGAAAATTTACATCTGACAAAAGAAACAATAATTGGAATGAATTAATTTCTAAACAATAATATAATTTAATCATTTATTATGAGTATTAATATGAATAAAATTTGAATCAAAACATTAAATTATTTTAGTGTGAAAACAGTAATTTTAAATATACTTCAATAATTTAACGCACTACTTTTTTCATTTTTGAAACAGCAGTAATTTTTATCATTAGTGTAGTCATTTCTAGTACCGATCACCATGTATTCATTCATCCATCGATAGGGTTATCTTACTTAACGATCGCAAGGAAAAAATCAAAGGGATAAAGGTCAAGGTCAGGACCAAAAAAGTAAAAAAGAGAAAAGGGAGAGCAATGAATAACGAAGTGAAGAGGGATTACTGATGAAAGTAGTAATCGCTCTAATGAAGAACACAACTGTTTGCATCTGTGATAAAGCAAGCAGTCTTGTGCAAAAGCCTACTTTGATCGAAATCCGAACCATTGTTACTAGCATTTACTGTCGCTATCTTAGCCATTAACATACTTTCTCATCTTTGCTATCATTTTACACTTTGAACTTTGACTCTTCTTCAAATAAAATTTTTACCATTCTGATTAGATAACGTTACTACTTATTAACATAATACTGGAAAATATTTTTATTATCACTTTGTTATAAAGGTTACTCTTTACATTATATCAATTTAAGAAGAAAAAAGAAAGCCTTTGTGGCAATAAAAAGTCTAAAGAAAATCTCGAAACTTCAGAAGACGAATGAATATTAAAAATCTGAAAATAAACAATCATCTCAGCAGTAATTTTCCACCATTTCTTTACAATCAACAAACTTCTGTGATTAGCTGTTAAATATTTACGAATTTTTAGTCGATTTTAAACATATTCTTCAAATTTTAACAGAAAATCAAATACTCGCACTTATTTCAAGCAATATCTTCTGCAATAGAATAAAGAATCGTGATTGAGTGATTGTTTTCAGACTGATGGATGCTTCACGTTATGATTAATGCTACAATACAGACTCATTCCATTATGATGTCATTACCAATATTAATATTATACACAATGCTTTCTTCTCCAAAATAAACCAATTTGATGTACAATTCATTATTAATCATTTCTATCATTTCAGTAAAATTAACGCTATATGTTATATCTGAAAATAAAAAATATAAATTAAAATATAAAAATTTTAATAAAAATTACAATATAAAATATAAAAAAATAAATGATTAAAAGAAAACTTTTTTCAAATAAACTAAAAGTTTAGCAGAAAAAAATAAAAAATAAAAAAAAAGGCGAAAAATAAACGACATTTGATAGACAACAAATTTCTCTAATTCTCACAATAGCTATAATATTATTTTTCTTTCTTTATTTCTCTCTCTCTCCCACACACAAACTCTTTGCATTATTTGAAGGACTGGCAGAGAAAGAAACAGACATTGAAGGATTATTCACTCTTAAGAGGTAAAATGTGTTAAGCAACCGTATGCAAACAAAACACTACCATCCATCTATTCATTCCATTAGCCAAATATATTTCATATACACACACACACACACACACACTCACAAATACACACGTGTATACATTTAT
>UYYF01004958.1:0-20422 GCA_900618365.1 Thelazia callipaeda
TGTTCGTTTTCGCTTTATATATATATATGAAGGCTAATATGTATTACCAATGGCATGGTTTGTGCCGTGGGCAGACCTACGTACCTCAGATTTCGCATTTAAAAAGTACTGAGAAGTGATGTCAAACTTTCGCTAATTCCATAAGGGAGACGCACCGCATTACGACACCTTTTTAGCTGTTACAATTGCAGTAGGAGCTTAGTGCACCGCCTTCGCCCGAAATGGTGCACGATGAAGTTAATGAGGCTTAGACCACAACCAAAATGTTGTTAACAGTACCTCAGAAAATAAATTTGATACAACATGGAAATGCTCATTATCATCATTGCATCAAATTTATTTTCTGAAGCATCACTAAGACTACGAATAGAGGCAGCGGAGCTAATTATATAGGTAAATGAAATGCTTAAAGAAGCCGTGGTTGAAATAAAAATTGCATTCTCCGCCACATTACGCATGCGATATGGTCCTGGTGTTTTGCCAGTTGATATGGCATCTTGATATGGGCGCACTAGAAGAGTCTAAGATTATTTAGTCATGGCACATATAAGTTTTTACCACACGATGAGTGGTCCGTGTAATGCAACCATTGATGTTCCAGGAGACGACAAAAACATTTGAAGAGGCATTACATGAGATTTTGGTACTTCAGTGTCAGTTAATTCTAATGGCTAATCCGAGCAAGGGTCATTTCCGACCACTGCTACCTATACCCAGTTGGCGAGCTATCTGTATACTGCCGCATTTGAACCATCAAGTCATACAAATAGCTTCAATGTCAGTAAACACCAACGTGAGAAGAATAAAGCTCATTTTCTAGGATTGTTACCACCATTTCGCAGTAGAATGAACGTGGAAAAATGAAGCAACCATTCTAGCATACATACCGACGATTTGCCACCGGGCAATATGAACATTATTGTAATTCCACCCTGTTATATCGACTAATACATGGGTGGTGCTTACCAATAATTTGTGCAAGCCTCTGCAAGCATTCAATATATAGTGTGCTAGATTAAAATGCAAAGGTGGAGGTCATATCAGTTTAGTTTAGCACGTTACGCTTGGCATCCATATAGTTGAATGCGTTACTTGTTATAAAAATATTCATTATCATAAAAAATATTCAAATATTCAAGTGAAAATGTTCATTGTCGGAACTGGCACGAAAATTAGACTTTTACGTCATCTACTAGCAATTACGACTGGGATAAGCACACCTATGATCTGATCCAGACACTTCAGTCATCAACCGTGTTGGTGCTTGGCGCCAGTGGATGACTGAAGTGCACTCGTGGATTGCTACGTCCCGAACATCAGCGTAACGTAGCAGCGCCTGGAGTCGACATACAAGTCTGGCAGCCTGCAAGTTAGTTTCGGACTGTCGAGCTAGTGATCAGATCTTGGAAGCACTCCACTTCCATAATGCTAAGTCACATGATGTGCGGAATTGTTGCTGGAAGGACTGGAATTGATTTCAGATGTATAAGATGAAGGAAGATGTGATGCAGTGTTGCATCCTGCAGCATGTGTGTAATCACATTAAGGTCGATAGTGACACCGATCTCGATGTGTTTTCCGGTATTATATGGCAGATAGGCGTTGAGCAGGTTGATTATAAGGCTGGAGCATCTGATACCATCAAGGCCTCGTTGAACAAGATAGATTGTGCATGGCTTTCACTTATTTCACTTATGTTGCAGAGGGCTGGTTCAATATGGTGTGTGTCGACTTTGATTACATGCACTGGTTGGTTTCGGTTGGTGTGGATGACAACATTTATAGAATGTAAAAGGCAATCTCTTGAAACCCAGGTGATCCGGTTTATTAATACCTTTGTAGCACCTTCCTCCGTTAGCCTCGTTACACTCGTGTATGCAGAAACACCTGTCAGCTGAAGCTAATTTTATGTCGGTAGCGGCATTTTGAAGCTGGGGGACAGTAGATGTTAACCAGACCACATGAGCATTGTCTATTTTGATGAGACACACGACTTTGATGCCATAATATCAAAATTCATGTATGACCTCTACCATAGGTATGTGTTACTGGTGCACATGCTCCGATCTGGTGGATGTCATGCATGAGATATGTTGACGGCATCAGTCCAGTGGAGGAACTGGATTCACCGTGCTCCAGGTTATGCTTTACGCCGAAGTTTGCGCTGTAGAAAATTATTGTATACCTAGAAAGCTTGATATGGCTGCGGCAACCACGGTATAGGCGTATCTATTGTGTGCAGGCTCAAGCTACAAAGCAGTGGTAACGATTAATGCGACAGACTTCAACCATTGAGATCAAAGATCAGTATGACCTGCTTATGTAGTTAAAGTGGTGCACTGTTTTTCACTATTTACACTTTTTCTTTGGGCGCCAACATTTTAATATTTATCAGTAGCTGGCGGAAGGCCAGAGCATTCGTTATACGTGTAAGATAACTCGCGCCTTGATGCTTGACATGTGTAGTATGGTAGTTACTATGGTTGATTTTGCTGTAGATCAGCGGTGATGGTGATTCAAATCTTCTATGCCTAGAATTAGGTACCGGTGGTTAGCATATTGCAGATGAATGGCCAGACTAGTGTGTATGATTTGAAACTGGTCGGGACACTCAAGCGGCACTTCTATCTGTTGCAGCTGGAGATTGGTTTGATGGCATCTTTATTGCAGTATCAGCTGCGATTCGATCTTTTGTGACGGAACACCTAGACTAGGGGTATCGTAACAGACTTGGGCACAGGTGAAATCACGTGTTCAGTCTGATCGGCAGCACTCTATAGCACCAGCACATGGTACCGATGAGCCGGAGGGCGGGTTCTGTACAATGGACACATCCAACATAATGCAGTAATTACAAAAAATTACAGTAATATAAAGTAAGACAGGAGCAACAATAGCAATCAAAATTCAGTTCTTGTTAGTAAAGAAAAACAAACGCAAAAATTAGCGCTTAAAATATTATATATATATATATATAGGATTACAACATATTAGCAACAGAGATCAGCACAATAAATCTTAGCGCAGGACAACGAGAGTGCTGGAATATGACTCGGTGCCAGAATCAATAAAGCAACTATGAAGATTGACTTCCAAGTGATATTAACTGTATATATATTTATAAACATGTATTTGTATTTATATATATTTAAATAAATATATATATATATATTTGTATTTATATACATTCAAATAAATAAATATAAATATATGTATATATTTACCCAGTGCATGAGAAGATTAAAGGAGAATGAGGAAAATTCACGATTACAGCTGTAATTTTTTCTTGGCAAATTCTTTCTCTTCGTGATTCACTGATAGTTTATATATTCAAATGGAATTATTTCATCTGACTGATCACATTTCTATGTGAAAAAACTTTTAACTATAAAATATATTGAATATGAGTGGTAACAAAATGAAATCAAACTGAAATCATTGCAAACTGTATAAGTTATTATGACTGTACACTACATACCAATAGCGCTATGCATGTTTCTGTTCCAATTATTGTGCAGTCCTAAATATTCATGCTTATACATATATATGATGGTAATGGTAACTACAAAAGAGGTACTTAATTAAATAAAAATGTAAATTACACATTGCATATGTAGATAGATACCTATAAAATTATTAGCAACTTGGATATGAACCAGAATTGCTAAGCATTGCTTACGCTAATTTTATCATTAACATTACTATTATCATGACTATTATGAATGTTGTAGTAGATGCTTTTGGTTGTCTTTGTCGAACGTTCCCATCTATACTCCTTCCTTTCTTATCATTGCTTTTATTAGCCCTATTTCTTAACCAGTGCTTCTCACCTATGCTCACAGTCGGTCATACCATAGTCTTCTGTCTTTTTCATCAATCTTTGTTGCATAACTGTAGTTCTCTTCAAATACTTCATGATTCATATATCAGTGCGGTCTTTATTGTCATATATCACTTTCAAGCACTAATAATAGCTTTAATTTTTTTAATGGGTAATTGAAGAATTTTGTGTTTTAATTTTCGTCTCAAATATTAGTAAATTTGATTATTTGATTAACAGTGCTCACAATGCTTTGGTTAATTGTGTGCGTATTCACTATACTTGAATTGCATCTACACAGATAAGAATCATTTCAGATTTTGAATATTCTGTCAAGTAGTTATTTATAGAAGTTCAGATTGAATGGACACAATTGAAAAATAAGTAGAAATGGAGAGAATGTGTGAGGGTTTACAGCGACGGGCCCGTCGCATGCAAGAAAATATACAGCAGTCTGTGGGATTGTAAGTTTTGCCTTTCCATTTTTGAACAAGAAATTTGTTAATCATTAGGTCGAATGGAAGATTTACTTGCTTTATGACACATTACCTTGGAATTGAACGTTTAAAATCGGCCTTTTCCATCGTTATACGATTAGTTGACTCTTTATCAATAATTTTACAACATAGTTAGCTATAAGAAGATGCAAAAAAATAAGGAAAAAGTTTAAAACTTGAATAATTACTTTCTTGCAAATCATTTCTTTAAATGAAATTGTTACAAATAAACTGGGTAGTCTTTCAGGTCTGGGAAGAAAGACGAGCTTCAAAGTATAAGTCATATTGAGCAGCGAAATCAGAAAATAATTTCAGCCATTAAAAACACGCGGCAAAACTTACAGAGTTATATTAGAAGTGTCAACAGAGAAGAGACCATCGATAAACGCAAGGTACGCAAATAGGGCTTGATAATGAAAGAATTATTTAGAAATTATTAATGTTTTTAGTTGTTCCTGAATGCTCTCTTCTCAAAATTTTTATAGCTGTCTTTTTGTGAAGCTCAACAACTGACTGTCATCAAAAAATTTTTTAGGACTATTGGTTCTTCAGAAGCTATTTGTTTATTCATTATTTGTGACGAAAACTTAATGGTACTCTTTCAGAGACGGTTGGATGAATTTGGTTTGTGGCAACAGTTGCTTACAGATGCAAAGGAACTGGAAAATGTTTATCCACGTACAGAGCCATCTGTACTTGCTGATATAATGAAGCTCTTTGCAGATGCTGTTGGTGTAATTCTTGAAGAACGAGTGCTGACAGATCAGCTGATAGAGAAAGGGTTCATTTGTTTTCAAATACCAGTGTTGAGCAATTTTAATTTTATATGTAAGGCAGGGTATCAAATTGTAACATTTGTATAGAATTTCGTGGTTATTTTGTAGATTAATTTCATTGCAGTGTTTTGGATGCTTTGGGAAAATATGTAGATGACGATAAAGCATTATCGAAAGCAAAAGAGAAGTTAACACGTACTGCTGTCGATGTTGAAGTTAGCAGAAAACGAAAACTAGGAAATCATGACGAATCTAAAGCTCAGGAAATACAGGATGAATATGATGCGTTGCAGTTGAAATTAGAGTATTACAAGGTTCTTTTAGCAGTTATTTCTGCAAGTAGAAAGTTGTCTGTTGTTTATATACAAATAGCTTTTTTTGTCCTTTCTTTTATTAACCTTATTTCACACTTAGAACCTGTGATTTTGGCTTTAAAAGCAAAAGTTAGACTATTGTGAAAGAAACTTTCGTGTTGAATTCGTCACTCTTTATGTTTATGACCGGAAGTTGTGTCTGAAAGTTAGGAAATCTAATGTTTTAGGACAATATCTTTACTGACATTTTTTTACTGCTGTCAAGAGAAGCCGAGATTGCGGGTGTTTATAAAGAATTGATCATTGCTCAAATGGAATATCATCGGACAGCACTGCAAAAGCTTGAGAACATTCTCCCAGAAGTTGATCGAAAAATTGGTGACTTTATTAATATTGTTCAAAGTTGTTAAGGGTTGTTCGATTTATTTAATTGAAAACTAGTTCATTTGATCTCTCAGTTGTTCGAAATTTTACTCACTGTCAAAACTTATCGATCTGCTCATAAAACTGTTGAAAAGTTATTGAGGTGATAATCTTGTAGAAATATAATTAGTGTGTGGTCTTGGAAGTACATTAATCCGCCAAAGTTTGACATGTGATTATACTTTCAGCTTCATATCCGAAGCGGCCTGTATTTGGTTGTCATCTAGAAGATCATTTGCGGTGTTCTAATCGTTCAGTCGCATTAGTGCTTGAAGTCTGCTGCTCGATTTTGAAATACCAGGGCTTTCAAGAAAAGGTTCTCATTCTGCATATATTTCTCTAAAACAGATCACGAGTATTTTTCCGTTTTTTTTATTTTAATAGTTAACGAGTTAATTCACTCAAAGAGCATTTTCAGCTGAGCGACAACTTTAAGAGATTTTTCGAGAGGACTTTACTTAGCGTAGTTTTAGGGCCTTTTTCGAGTCAGTGGTAACAATAACCGCATTAAACGCTTTAAAGCAGCTTTTGATGCTCATCAAATAAATAATAGTTCGCTAGAAATCACTGAATATATTAGTGATCCTCATTCTGTTTGTTCAGTCCTAAAATGTTACCTTCGCGAGCTTCCTGAACCATTAATGACGCATTCGCTTCATTCTGAATGGGTCAAAATTGCCAAGTAAGTTTTGCAATATCGTTTTTTCCAATTTCATTAATCACAGTTTTTTTTTATTTTAATTTTGGCACATTCTCGGTGGAGTTAACATATTGCTATAGCTATGAAGCATGTAGTTAATGTCTTGTTATAATATTACGTAACAAATCTGATGAGGCCCAATTTTTTGTATTTGTTATGTTTTAGTAACTGCGGTAGCTTCTTCGGTTTTTAATGGCTGTATGTGTAATAACTTTGAGACATGCATTTCATAAATGGCTTTTTTATTATATTTCATACCTTTTCAAGGAAGGATCCAGATTTTCGAAAGGAAGCAATATATCGACTACTTCCTTCTCTTCCTGAGGCAAATCTATACAATCTGGCATACCTTATCAAATTTCTGCAATTGATGTTAAATTTTGAAGAACACACAAAGTTATTATTTCTAATTCTATAATTATTTTTTCTGTATAAGTAAAGAAAAAATGAAATTCTCTAGCCGAATTTTATTGCAGAATGGGTGTGGGTAATTTATCGATTGTGTTCGGTCCAAATTTGATTGATGGTGGCAGTGGTGCTGAATCAGAAAATATACTTGGTTCAAAATTGGTCGAGACATTAATTCTTAATGCCGATTTTTTCTTCCCAAACTGTAATTTTTTTTTAATAAGCCAATTTTTGAATCTTGCTTGTACTATCTGGATTATTTTGATTTTTATACGAAATTTTTCATGCATTAAGGAAAGCGGATGCTAGTCCTAAATTTCAAAGGGATAATTCACCATTTACCATTATTTTCATTATCTATTCACTCGTTTCAATTCTTTACTTTTAGAACTAGTTTTTACTTAGTTTAATATTGTTTGGTGTGATTGTATGCAGAAAAGTATACTTTTTAACATCCAAGTGCCAGTTTTTTATGGAATATTGTTAGCTAAGCATTGTTTGGAAAAAATCTTTGGATCAGTTCACCTAGGGTAGTTGTGAAGTGCATGAATATTTACAGATGATTTCAATTATACCTCACCAATGCTTGACACTTTACCGCAGAAAAAGCTAAATGGTACTAAGGTTTTAAGCGATAGAGATCACATAGTTATACGTGGAAATCAAAGAGAATATCCCGTTGAACGGCACTCACAAAATAGTCTGTAAGTACCTTATTTATATATTTATCTCATATTTATCGTACCTCGATCAAGTTTTCATTTGTTTGAAATTTCGTTAACTGTTGGATTTCAGTAAGACTAAAAATGCTTCGCACTTACGGTCGACTACTTCATCAGTACAATCATCAACAACTACGTCCACTTTACGCACCCGACCTAAATGGCCAGCTCCTCCTCCACCATGTCCAAGTCATACAAACAGCAACAATAATAATTGTGCACCTAATATTTCAAATCCTTGTAGGAATAATTGTAATAATAGTGTGGAGGATATTTCATCTAGTTTAGAGAATCTGAGTAATATCATCAGCAAAAGCCCATCAGTAGCATCCAATGATTCGATGGCTGAATATGGTTCTCCAACAAATGTTAAAGTTTGCGATGATTTTTCTGCGCAACAGCAAGTGACTCAATCTTATCATGAATCAGATCGACCTACTCGCCCACCACCACCTCGGAATGTGCGACGATCATCTACGCCAGATGAAGGACTTCAGACACCCTTGCTTGATTCAGCTGACCAGTGTGGTTCATATGACTTTCTTAAAAGTTTGCATTATAATTCATCATTAAATCTAACTAGTGCTCAGAATTCAGCTGATATTATTCAGAAATCGGCTCCACTCGCAATTATGAAAGATAATCGTACTGTGGTACATTTGGACACCGAAGTATCTCATCAATATAGTGCTTCCACATCTGCTTTTGAAAGCTCTAATGCATTACCAAAACCGCCCTTGCCATATAAGCCAAAATTAATAATTGATTTACAGAAGCCAAATGAGACTACGAAGCTTTAGTTGCTTTTCTACTCATTATTGCGTTAGGAATTCCTGGTCCTTAAATATGGGTGTAGTTCAAGTATAGTTTTTCTTTATATAATAGACCTGGGAATTGAGATTTAAAATCAATTTTACTGACTCATTAGGTTGTTTTTATTTTATTTCTTGTTTTCACATAAAATATATTTCATTCATTTATTCTATATCTTCAGTGTGGTAGTTCGCAACTCAATTTATTTGAATTTAGCATAGATAAAGATTTATGATTGATATAGTTACTATTACTAATACTTCTGGAAATTTGTCACTTGTAATTGGCTTCATGACTTGTAATGTTTGATTGGCTTTCTGAAGGATCATCAGACTGAAATTATTGTTAGTTAGCTTTTAGAAAAAAAGTCATCTCAGTAACGTATGAATGCTTTGACAAAGTCTGTTATTAGTTCTTTGGTTTTTTTTAAAATATAATTTATATTTACGTACAATTAAACAGTTGAGAAAGACAGGTATTACCAGATTGCTTCTCGTTGAATTCATGTATTAGACATGTTGTTTCAGTATCATTTCAATTCTTTCATGTAAATAGTTCTAGAATCAAGGAGTAGTGGGATTCTGAGGTAATGACAGTCCCGACATTGTCTCTCATATATTATATTACAGCATGTCTTGAGGGTACCTCTGTCATTATTTTAGTATGTTTTCAATGTCTAGCTATTAAAGTCTTTATTGTTGTTCTAATCCTAGATATATGATGGTGATTGTACAAATATTTTCTGACTCCTTCAGGTCAGAAAAGTTCTCTGGTCGTGATTGTGTATTATTAGCATATTTTCATCACAAAGCCTTCAATATTCGGCATAACTTTACCACAACACCATCGTTCCCTTCATTCCTTGTATCTAATCTCCTTATGTATATCAGTTCTCGTTGCTACTGGTAAAATATATGGTAATATCTAACCTTCATTTTTTTATCTGCTATTTTGCTAGTTTGTGCGGTGCAATGCGTAGTACGCCTTTTGTCGCAATAAAATTTGTTCACCACGTGACACTACACTGGCAGTTTACTGTCGACATTTTAGCAAGCTTATTCATGACTCTTTCATTTTCATTATCAAGAAAGCGAAGTTTGGAGGCAGAATCCTCGAGAAAAAACCGCATGTAAGCAGTGTTTAGTCTCAAGGATTAGCGAACTTCGTTTACTTCGTTAAAATGTCAGACACAATTCTCATGATCACGTTATTTATCATAAAGTAACCAAATAATTTTGGGATCTTGCTGAACACCAGTTTTGCTGTTCTCCACGTGAGACCATTTTAGGCCAAATTTTACAAGAATTCAATGTACACAGGATGCTTAACTGGCATCTAACTGTCGGATTTAGTTGATACACGAGATCTTTAAGAATCAATAACACATTTCAAGGGAAAATACTTTCCGACAAACTCTAGAAGCCATCATAGAGACAGAAGAATATAATGGGCGAAGACGTGTACACGTTATCGAAATGATTGAGTAGAAGGCAGACTGCATCAAAAAATACAGTTCAAGAGCTATGTAAGGATGTACTGAAATTAAATTTCTAAAGCAATAAAAAAATATTTCCAACAAATGGAATGGCACATATTGCATATAACACACTAAAAGGGATCAAATCAATCAAAGCGTTGCCATCCATTCTTGGGAGCACTCGAGCTCTTTTGCTCCTCTAACTCACAGTTTGAAGTCGCCAAAGGATCAAAATGTGCGAGATCTGATGGGTACTGATGTGTGACGTTAACTGTAGGGTTTTTCTTGTCCCTGGTAGTCGCGTTTTCTCTCAAATTTTGAGATGAAGAAGGACTACTGGTAACATCATCATGTACTACTACAAATGAGTCATCGCCAAAATCAATGAGATCTGGCATCTCATCGTCAGATGAATCAACAACCTACAAGCAATAAGAGATAAAGTAACTGGAAAATACCACAATACTTGCAAAATGCTAACGTGCATACACTCCATTAAAGTCTACATACACCATTATGAATCATAATGCACGCATTTAAATGGTTTAGGAATATCTGACTCCTCAAATTCCATAACTAAAACAATGAAGCATACCTGACTATCAATCTCGACTTCTTTTTCAACTTTCCATTCTTGTGTATCGAAGGATAGCGCTTCATTGTTCGGAAGATGTGACTGTCTTTGAGAAGGAGATCGCATTTCTTTTGGTGTTAGCCGACCGAAGCGGTCTTTCAGCTATGACATTTATAAATTTAAAAATACTGTGCCACAATACCATCCTTACATTCATATACTTCACGAAAGAACAGTTTAAATGAACTGATAAAAAACCAAATAAGGATTGATCAATCAAAAGTTAACTCACCGACATAGAATGGACTTTGTCTTTCAGTAAACCAATCACATCACTTGCATTCTCTCGAACCTAAATATAACGATAACGAAAAAGTAATCAAAACAGATACATGAAGGTTTCACAAACCATATTCTCTTAGAAATGAAGTAGTTCGTGTTTGTTTTGAACTACGAGAATAAATTTAGTGTGATAACTGGCACTACATTTGTTCTCATAATTCAAAATCTATCAAGAAGTTTATGCGTACAGCATACATGTTGTTTACTCGATTAAAACAATTCTATTGCAAAAAGATACAGAGGACAAATATTTCCACTGTAAGCTCAAAGATAACAACTCATTTAATGTAGAATGTGATCCACAACCTAAAACCTTCTTGAAAGATGAAACACTTTTAAACTTTTACAGAATCATTCGCATAATTTAGACCACTCATTCTCTAAACAAATCCTGCATTAACAATAAGGAGAACGCAATAGCAATGTCAATAAAAAGCCTTACTGAAGTTACGGCATTGTGTAGCATTTCTGGATGATTCTATAAAAAACAGTTTTTATACAAGTAACAAATGTTGTGATGAACTTTAAAATTATAAATTTAGCAAGCAATAACAGAAATTTTTGCAAGACTTATTACTACCTGATGAGATGATTTTGATTGCATTTCCATGGCGCGAATCTCCTTTTCAAATTCATCATCAATCGGTTCCCCAGCATTCAATGCGGCGATTCTTTCATCAATAAACTGAAAATATTAATTTTTAAAAACAATTTAGAACTGCTATATTTTACAAATGAGTATAAAAAAAAAGTATTCTTGTGAGAAAGTTGATAACATCGAAGAAGCAAGATAATCCAGAATTATAGTTCTCCATATAAAACGATTCAATATGAAAAAGACTGATTTAATTGCTTAAAGATGCTTACTCGTTCAAGGTATTGCACTCCATCTTCTTCGATAAGTGATCGTAAATAAGACTGCAAACTAGGCTTTTGATTATGAATAAATTTTTTACAATCCCATGAAAAAGTAACTGCCGAACATGATAAGCCTTTCTGATAACCACCAAATAAGAAAACATTTGTCCTGTAAAAATAATTTGTAACTATGATGCTACAAAAAAATCCTTGTATATCATTCAATCTGTAATTGCCTTTAACATATCTTTCATATTCATTAAAAACATTGTATTTTAACCTGAGAAAAGCACGAGCTAATCCGTCCGACAAAAATATGTTTGATGCAGAGCGCAAATGCTGACGCAAAATACTCAGGGCTTCTGATGGCAAATCCACTACATCATTGAAAATGCAGTGCACCGTGCGCAGATCCAAATCAATGACCATGACATCGCCCAGGTCAATACTTTTCACTGACTAAATTTGGGCATGCACTTTTTAGTTCGTACTTCCTCGGCAAAAAAGATACCATATCTTCGTCAAATGATCAAATACAAGGTGCGAAATTTAGAATTTTCAACATTTTATATTAAAAGCGTTTAAACTCTAAATTACTTGTAGATAACAGCAGTAATTTTATTCCATCTATGCCAGGCACAATCAAAACAACAAACCTCCAGAATTTTTTTTGGCACGCCAATAAGATACGGCATTGGGGCCCTGAAATTCAAAGACAATAAAACATGCCATGCTATATCAGGGAAATTCCTCCCATGACGAAAAAGCTTTCGTCTAACTTAATATCGAAATTTCAGATTATAAAA
Organism: Thelazia callipaeda; assembly: GCA_900618365.1. Classification (NCBI taxonomy): domain Eukaryota; kingdom Metazoa; phylum Nematoda; class Chromadorea; order Rhabditida; family Thelaziidae; genus Thelazia; species Thelazia callipaeda. The sequence continues at coordinate 12,531 of UYYF01004958.1, forward strand.
ACACAACATCCAGAACATAAAATTCCGAAAACGTAGAACATAAGGCGTGAAATGTAAATTATTAAATGTTAAAAAACTGCAAATAAATTTACATGAGCATATCAATTAAATGGAAAGGTAACACAGGGATGAAAAGACTTTGCCAGTGCATTGGTCTAAGTAACGCAGCAGCACCAAATACACACGAAGAAAGCTGACTCAATTTTTGACTAGTAAATAAAATGCGTCGTTCTTTCAATAATCTGAAATATCAAAAGTACTTTGCAGTAAAATTAGCTCAGCTTAAAAGTCATTCAAGTGTTCTAAATAATCTTACATACTTTGCGTTCAACAAATACTCAAACATAATCAAATCTAAATAACTAACCCTGCATAAATTGTGATCAGTTGTTTTTCTGTAATACCATTAAAAAATTCAAACATGAATTTGTCTTCCCTTAAAGACGGCAATTTGGTGAGGTCAGGAGCAGTTATCAGTACCTGATATATAGCAGTTATTAGTTCTTGACATAAAAAAGGACCAAAAACAACTCTTTATATTTCTAAAAAAACAACTGGAATTATAGCTCACGATAAAATTAAGATCTGAAATTATCCAAAAACAGTTTTAGAATCTTTTACTGAGCAACCTTCAGGTCTAAATAATTTTTCAAGCTTTGAAAATAATTCTGTAATTAAGGTACGAAGCAAAGAATTAGACAAAACAAAAACAAACATTAACATTCGGACTAGACTGAAGAGCAACAGCTTTACACGGAGAGGGAATGCATGATTTGTAGGCACAGTTTAAAAATAATTCTAATTCATCCACCTTAAAAAAGTAACGAAAGTTGAAATACCTTGAAACCAGTGATTAATCTAGTTATAATTTTTGAAGAGAAAAAAGTTTCAATTATTCATAAATTAAAGCAAATCATTAGGATTCACAATTTTTAACATACAGGCCGATTATTCATGATTTCTGATAAATGGTTGAGAATTTTGTAGAAGACATTAGGCCATTGAAGACCGCTGAAAAAATTAGAATGAATTCATCAATAGAATGGAAAATAGTGGGGTTCCAACTGCGAATATCCAAATATTTAGCAATACGTTTACATCAAATGTTCAAAACTCTTCTACAAAACTTTTATATTCATATAAATTTTCTACTACTACATATTTCACAGAGTTACTGTAACTTTATATTATATTCCAAAAAGTCTTATCACTCTAAGAAACTTCCGTTCACTTCAAGACTACTACCACAATACAAAAAAACAAATGCTTTAAAAAATGCTTGATGTCTTATGCCAATGTTGAGAATCGAATATTTCAAATACAAATATAATTTAATACTGAAATATGAGAAGATTACGAATAAAACCTGAGAATGCATAAACATGTGTTATTATGTGGAGTCAGCCGACAAAATGCGTAAGTGTACTCAGACTTTTCGTCAGTTAACACGAACGTGAACATCTGTACCGCTTCCCAATTATCACTACAACGGTCACGATTTGAAATCTCTACCTTTTTTTTAATATGCTAAGAAATGGCACTGTACTTTCATATATAAAATTGTAAGAAAATTAAATTCACATATGAAACAGTTACAATAGAATTTGCTTTTAAGCACTATTTGACTGATGCTGTAATCTGAAAAGTATCAACCTACTATCCGAAACAAATTAACTAATACTACGTGTTGATGCAGATAATACAACGAGGTCATCATCTAAGACTGAAGATATGAAGAATTTTTTAATACAAAAACTCATTCAGATTAATTATCCGTTCATTGAATAAGAAAAAGACTAACTAATGGGGACCACACGGGAAGCAAAATTGGCCAATAGACTTCAGAGTTTGGCAATCACTGAAATCTTCTGGATATTTCTGAAGGATGATTGAAGTTCCATCATCAATCGTAGCACCAACTTCACAAAACACATCGAACAAAGTTGAAACGTCCTTCCTGTAAGCTGTTTGCATTCTGGAGATAAATTAAGATGCTTACATCTACAATAAATAAGAGCAAGAAATACAAAACACAGTAAGAAGTATCTTCCTTTGATTCATACCGATTTCGAGACATGCTTTGTGCTTCTCTACGATTCTTTACTGATAATGACAAATAACGGTAGCAATATCATATACACCTGCACGTAATATTTTATAATGGCCTGTTAACCATTATTTTACCTGTAATCTAACATATCTCTCTATAATGAAATCATTTAAAGAAATCCGTAGGTAGCACTATTCGCCCCCGAAGTTTAATCGGTACACTTTGAGTCGTAGAACTATATTTGTTTTACGATCTCTTCTCTATCTACCACATATAATGATACTATTATCTGAAATCTGCTAAAAATTTTTCCTAAAAACTTTATTTAGAAACTCAGCATGAACTACACAGTTAGAACATTTAATATGCAAACATCATCAATGCCTTGAAGGAATGAAATCACTACTATACTGTGGTTCCTTAGCACCCTTAGGGATAATCTCTAAACTTTTGCAATCCTGTACAAAAATTATAACCAAATTGACGACCTTATATTTATGAAACTTCTAAATATATGGGAACTGGGAAATAACTTACTGACCTACGAAAAAAATATCCTACTTTAGATGGTCAATGCCTTACAGAATCTCTGAAAACTGTTATGAGAGCAGAAAAGATTCAATTTGATACCACATTGTACAGTGGCAGATAAAAACATAGACATTTCCTGAAAGAAACAAAACTCTAAATATAGTTTATTACTGAATTTTCGCGCATTTAAATATTTAACACTAATGCGAAATGCTCAAAGAATCACATCACATACAAAATATGAATAGAAAAAGGTAGAAAGTTAACTTCAATGAATGTAAACAAGATGGAAAAACCAATGTAAATTTAATTTTAAGCAATTACGCGTAAGCAAGGCTAAGATCAGAGAACCGTACATCATATGATAACAGCCGATATAACATGGAAGAGAAGCATACACACTCCATAATAACAAACTAACATTTATATTTGCTGTTGACCGGAAGAACGAATAGATTTGGGCGTAATAAGTTCCTTGTGAAATTGGAAAACAGGCTATTTAAATCCACAAATAACAAGAATAGGATGAATAAATTACACATCATCTCGAATAATGGGATAAAGTTGGATGACTAATGATTAGACGAAGTGTGCGAAAATCTTTGAATTTTTTTTTCGAAAAAGAACCCTAAAAATAAAGACATTATGATGGAAATCGTAGTTAGACCTATCAATGTTGAATATCGCAGAAAAAAGTCTTCGCCACAAATGCAAGGCATTTAATATTCAAAATCACATTTCTGCTATAGATGAAACAGGTGAACCTTGCTAAGCTTAGGTTAACCTGTTAAGCTTATGTGATTGATAACAGAGAGAAACTGAAGATAGAGAAATACAAACTTTATGTATCAAAAGGATAATAGGCAGAACGAGGTAGGGAGCTGAGCTGAGCCCAGCTATATGATTTCAACTCTTAAATTCTAATCATAAGCATGAAAATTTTCTATGTCACTAATATCTTTGGCCATCATATTAACATTAAAAATTAACAAAAACCAATTTAACAATAACTCTTAATTTCAGTGCTACACTATCATCATGAAAAAGTTTAAAGTTCATAATCTGCAACTTAAATTAACTGATGTATGCAGCTGTGTATGATCATAAAAGATAACACTTTATATTCTCATGGAATGTTAAAGTTCATTGTGATAGCATGCATCTGATGAATCATAGGCCGATGTAATCGCACTGCAATGCAAACGCTTCAAGTTTTGCAAAGCAAATCTGAAGCAAAAGCAAACGCTGAATATGCAATCATTACAAATTGGTAAAGACGATATCTATATAAACACTAACAATGATATATCTTTGCCTTAATAATGTGATTAAAAGCATCTAATCTATGAGCAGAAATTTACTTTTAAATTTTTTCTTAATTCATTTTGTCCAAAAAAACTCCAATTTTTGCTCAAAGCCGTTTACCGTAACAGAAAATTTTGGTGATTTCTCGAATTTACACAAAAAACGTTTCTTGGTTTGGCACTTGTAGCAAAAATATTGAATCACCAATTTGAAAATGAAAAATTGAGGTAAAAATCTTAATTCTAATTTTTATCAAATACTTAGTGAGCACAAAATAATTAACTCCGTAAAATGATAAAATCCACCAGATCAGCTACGACAATGCTTCAATGACAAGCTAAAAAAAGAAATTAGCTTCAACTTGATATTTTATAAATCCGATCTATATAGAATGTCTTTAGCCCGCAAAAATTCAAAACCAGCAACACAGCTTCAATAAGAATACTAGAAAAGTTTCAAATTTAATCAAAAAAATTGGAAAATAAAGAATATTTAATTCATTGCATTAACTGTGAAGTGACATAATCATGACAATGCGTATTAAAAGAAAAACTAAATGATTAAAGTACGTAAAATATTATTGAGGTCACTGAAAGCCGTCAAAACTTCTTTGTGCTGTAGTTTTTGTTTTTTTGCTCTATACATGTTTGTTGGTACACCCCAAAATGACTCGGAATTAGCTCTAAAAGTATTTTGAATGCATTAAAATTAAAGAAATTGGTTACGATGGTTGACTATAAATGATTATGAAGTGCTAAAATTTAAATACAGACTCGATTTCAAATAATCATAAGGAGATGCTTTGTGATTCTCTGCATTTCTTTTATTACCGAATGTGGTCAAAAGGCAAATCAGTTAAAGTCAAACATCTTATGAATATGCAAATATTCGTCCCATCCTAGAAAAATTGTCTAAATATGCTATGAGAAATATTACTTTTATCGCTTGAAATCCAATCATTGTTGTCCTAGCAGCAAGGGCTGTGTTCGTTTAGCAGTTCTGTAAATACACATGCTAAACCTATAGTAAAAATAAAGACGATATATGCCAGCAGAAAAACTAGATCAACATAAATTTACACCAATGTGGAAACCGAACAAACTACTTGCGGAATCTCTGAGATAATGAGTATTAGAAAATAAAGATGAATACCAATCAAAGTAAGTTAATTCTATCTTAAATCGTGTATTTGAGAATCCTACGTTTCACAAGGCTAACGAGTATGCTGCAACCTTACTTGAGCAAATTCCAGTCGAAAACATAGTCGTAGGTGAAACCAAGACGATGAAACAGATTCCGAAAAAGTTGGCGTAAATGGGAATAATCCGGCTGTTCTTCAAAACTCAGGCATTTACAATATTTCAAGTAGGCAGCAAATGGCTCTGAAATTCCTGATCCAAATATTCTCCAAATCTTTTAAGACATTAATTTAAAAAAAAGTATACTTATTTCATACTACTTATATTATAGACTAAAATGAATTATAAAATTGCACTATGTATCTTGTAGGAAAACAATCCCAAACATACTTCACTAAGTTGCATGACCAGTTAAGGCTTTATTTTTTTTGTTCGAAGGTGTTTCATAATTGATGTGAGATATCAATGGATACTTGCCTGGATACCCAACACAGAGTTCTTCAATAGGTGTGCTCATCTTTTTTTCTGATATCTTGTCGTATTTCTGCCGTTTTGTAGCAGCTTTCAAGCCCTGCCAAGGCAAGGTACCACGATTGAAATACATAAGAACATATCCTAGCGACTCAATATCATCTCTGCGGCTCTGTTCTGTATTTTAAAAAATTTGTAAACAAATAAGACTTGCAAGTGTTGCTATGACTATCTACTATTAACGTGTACCGAGAGTGATCCACAGGACAGTGCCAATTTCAGAAGCAGCATAACTTCCCGAACTTTAATAGAATTCACTCAAATTCCTTTTTTTGTCACTATCCGGAATGACTCATTTTAACCATGTTTTTCAAATTACAAACTACTCGTTCTCACCTATTCCAAGGTGGGTGTTAATGGATGCATATCTTGCAGTCCCAGTTAAATTTTTATTTTCTCGATATGGAATATGAGCATGCGTCCGACTACAACGATACTTTTTCGCAAGGCCAAAATCAATAATCTGAAAGCGCACTAAAATAAGAGACAGTTAAATAATATTTTATGAAACCACTGTATGACAAAATAATGAGGCTAAAATGACAAAATTATGTATAATATCCACAACAAAGTTCTTTTAATAAATGAAAAAACAAAACAAAACAATACTCACATAAACTAAATTCCCCTTTTTGCCCAATCCCATCAAAAAGTTGTCCGGTTTGATATCACGATGAATAAAATCTCTTGAATGAATATATTCAATACGCGATAACTGAAAATAAAATAGCTTAAAGGGCTAAATTTTTCATTTCGCATACCTAGTGTCTGCAACATGTAAACATCAAGTTTAGAAGATTCTTGAACAGACATGGATTTTATGGATGCACGAATTTGAGTTTTAATCTTTGACAGCAAATAAAGATTCTTTAATCTGTTAGCAAGATGCCGTAACAAGTTAGATACCTTTTATATTATTATCTTTGCTACTGTAAATGTGGTCGAATCTTTCCGGAGCTTGTAATTTATTTCTTTTTCTCAGTAATTGAAAACATAAATTTTCACGACCCATAAAGTCTTTCGTCAAAAAATTGATGATGCATATCTTGAGAAAATAGAAAGTATCGTGAATAATTTTTACCATTTGATCCGCTAGAAGTAATACAGTTTTCAAAGTGAACTTGCGAGAACAAAAATTGAATAAATCTTCCAAGGAAGGTCCTAATAACTCCATCACCATAACATTGTATTCCCCTTCAAAGCCGCACCACTTTATCTAAAAATAAGATTTAAATTCAACTAATGTAATATGTATTAAACAAAATGGCGCCATATTTTTCATCTAGTTCAAAGAGTTCAGTTTCTTTCCATGAATAAAAAACAAATTTAAAGCACGTTAAAAATAAAAAGTAATTCCGACATAATTATGTTCTATCTCGAGCCACGTGTCCCATCTTGTTTTCAGAACTAAATATGTGGATAGCAGAAGTGAAGTTGTAACGATAGAACGCAAATCAGTTACTAGTGTCATTGCTCGTGAAGTCAATGAGACTAATGACTGAACCCTACCTTAAATCAATGGACTGCTAATATTTACTGCTAATATTTACTTGAGGAATGCCGATTCCACCACTCATTAATTTGTATAATTTTGCTTCGATGTGAAGCTGAGGATGTTTGGTTTTGGCACATTCCAATTTGATTGCAACCTCTTCTTGAGTAAGAATGTTCTGACCTGCAGAAAAAGTACGGAGCTGATAAGTGTTAATATATTATACCATAACATGAAGTATCAACATAGAAACATATAAACTGCTGAAAAACTTTACAATGATTGCAACATCCTGGTTCATTAATAGTTCTGGAGTTCGAAAGAGCATTAACTTGGATCTAGATCACAAGATCTGAATTCAAGAAATTATTCCATAACACATCTCGTTATTTCTAAACGATAAAAACAGAAAATATATTACCAAAAAATATAAAATTATATAGTAAACAGATAACATATTATAAACAGGAAATATATTACCCAAATAGATATCGCCAAAAGAACCACTCCCAATTTTTCGACCAAGCCGAAAACGACCACCAACCCTAAGTTCCATTATTGCTGTAAAAAATATCGTATGTGTAAAGAGTAAGAAAACTAATATGTTATTATGAAGTGCTTAAAGTCTAAAACAGTGATGACAAGGAACAGATAAATCGTTATTCCCATCATTATTGTAGTGATTGTTAATTTTATCAACATAATTACAGACAACAAATATCTGTGGTCAATTTGCCTTAAGTGAACGAGGCGAGTTCAAAAAAGAGACTCGGCGATGAAACAAGCTGCTTAACAGCCGTAAGCTAAATCGTATTAATAAGTGCACGTTTTGTCTCTGATGGAG
>UYYF01004959.1:0-15438 GCA_900618365.1 Thelazia callipaeda
GGGAAAACGGAAAAAAGCCGAGCCTGGAATCATAAATGAAAACAAATGGAGAACGAGTGAGGCTGCTGAAGAAAGCTCCGTGAAGGTCATGGAAAAGCCCTCGACCACTGTACCGGAACCAGCGCAACGGATCGCCGGTCGAATGCAGCGAAAGTGCCGGAACACGATCCAATGCGAGAATCAAGAAGACAGAAAAGAAGATTAACTCCGACACATGATATATCATATATTACATACATGATAGAGTCTCGAAAGTGGAAAATGCTCCACGGCGACAGCCTTTCTCTGCTTTTGTTCGTTTTATGCATTAAATATCAGATACTGAAGGTGGAAATTCCCACCGATCAGGGAACGCTTATAACGAATCATTTATTATTTGTGGATGATCTTAAGCTCCTTGATACAAATAAGAATATCATGAAAACAATGCCGAAGAAATCCAGAAGTTCTTTGAATTGATAGGGTTTGAGTGAATACAGCAAAGTTAACCACTAATACCGAGATATAGCTGCGCTTTTAGAAGGAACTTAAGGGAATCAATACCTTGGAATAGTAGAAGAGAGGCTTAGTGCTCCGACCCAATAAAGCCACAATAATGTACGAGCAGAGATTTTGGTGAGAATTGAGCGACTAGCCAGAACTGCACTAAATAGCAAGAACTTTATCAAGCCATTAAACGAGCAAGCCAAAGGTTCAATAAACTACTTACCGGGGAGCTCAAATTAAAACCAATAGATTTTCAAGCAATTTTCCACAATATCAAGCAGTTACTAAATAGGTACCGAATTCATAGTCAACTTGCATGTTTAGAGAGAATTCATCTGCTAAGGGATGAGCTAGGACGTCGATTTCACAGCACTGAACAAAGGAGTGTGCCTTTGCTTCTGCAGCTACATGATGATCATGTAGATATCGTGCAATTTCGAAGCAGGAGATGAATGGCTCATAACACGTACTTAGCGATTACTGCACCCTATCTAATGACTAGATACAACCTCGTGGAAAGAAACAAACCTTAAAAAAGTATTAGCAGCCTAGAAAGCGCCCTTGTATAGCGGTATAGAAAACAAAATCCAACATGCAAAGCTAAACAAGATGCGAAATAATAAGCTCTTTTCAGTGGCAGGTTTATCACTGTGGCAGCAGTACGGAAACATTGAGTCACGAGGCGAGACCTCGATACTGCCACCTCCAGAATTAAAAAATGTTTGGAGCTGAGAAAGAATAGTGAAGATAACGAACGATCTGGCAATGCAGTGCGAAAAATACTATATCATGACTATTAATGAGGCCTTGAAACACATTCACTATCTATAATGGAAAAGATAGTCATAAACAGGCGAGCTTCCAGAGTTTTACTTCTTACATTCGTTTGAAAAAGCTAAATATTTTGCATTACCAAAGATATTATAAAACATAACTTACCAAGAACTTTTCTTCTTCCCACAGTGATCATTTCCACGATTAAAAACAGATGGATCAAGCGATACAAGGCTGCCGAAACGAAAAGAACCCGTGCTTCAAAAATCATCAATTTTTATAGGCGAAACTCTTGGAGGTAGGTCATTAGTAACATAAATTCGTTATCACTAGTAACGGAAATTTTTTGTCTCTTATCACTAGCAGCAGAATTTTTTTGTCCATTGTTATCTTTCAGTAGTAGAAATTTTTAATTAGAAGACCTAGATAGATAGTACGAAAGTAGGTCTGCCAAAAAGCCTACATGTCCGCTAAAACAACAGTTAAAATAAATAATCTGAAAAGCGCAAATGATGACAAGTTATCGCTTGCCATGAAACCCACCTCCACCTAGCCAAAGCCATGTTACTTTTATTTCTTACATTCGCTGAAATTTACAAAAAAAGGCCAAATTATATCAACGAAAGCCTATAACTACTAATAAGTTCCAAAATTATACTTTTCTGTATTTGTTTGCGAACTCGAGTAAATTTCAACACATCCTGTTACTGTTGTTGTACGAGAACGACGCTTCTTAGCACTCCCTTAAAAATTCTCCCAGTCATTTTTTTGAAAATCTTGACACACCAACTATAAATAAAACATAACGAAAAATTTAACCGCAATTAACCAATAATTTTCAATCACTCACTGTACCATTACAGAGAATGTTAATGTGCAATCTTGATCACAAAGGAATGTTTGTCAGTGTCAATTAATTGTGCAAAATAAAATATACTAGTTTTTCTTCTTTTTTCAGTTCTCATGTTTAAGACTTGATTAATAAATACCTCAAATGTTCACAGACCGCAATTTCTTTTACATAATTATATAACAGATGAATAGAAGAAGCAGGAAATTTTGGAATGATTACTTCAAAACATACTATAATCAGCATAATTAAGACTCTCTTCCCAGCGATTCTCAAGACATTGTCCTGACGGATCAACTTCAAACTGTAATAATTTGACACCATAAATGAAACTCAATTAAAAATTTAATTACAATGCTAACTACTTTTGGTTAATACTCAAAGTCTCTAGAGCTTCAAAGTTAATTTTTCAAATAAACATTAAGAATAAACTTACTGCGTTATTTCGTGACACACAAGTGGTCTTGGTCTTTGGGAAAGTTGCTAATTCTGTGCCACAAGTTAAACCTGCTTGACCATGGTCATCAGATAACGAACTCGACTGAGGTAACGGCGATAATGCAAAACCACTGCTTGACTGCGAAGCTTTTCCAAAAATGTAAGGTGCCGCACTAGTTATCTGCCGTAAATGATCAAGCATTTCACGCTAAAAATCATGCAGTTTTCAGATATTAAAATAATCAAAATATTGAAGAAACTCCAAATTTTGTTTCTATACGAAATTATCGCGATTAGTGATCCAGAAAATTTATTTAGGGTAAAAACAAAATGTGCTAATTTCATTACGTTTACGTGTGTTATAGAATAAATGTGTTAAAAAAAATCCTTCAAGCACGCTGTTTTCAATGAATTATTTGCTAGAAAAAGCCGAATAGATCTTTGCTTTTCAGTAAAAATATACTCAAATTACATTGAACTCGATACTAAATAGGGGGTCAACATCACCTGTCTACTTTCCATCATCTCCAAACGACGATCTAAATCACGTATCGTCGTCTTAATAACAGATTCTCTGCTACAGAGATCATTCAATCGAGCAAGCATAAGATCCGTTCTGCAATGTGATTACGATAAAGTGTTGGAACAAATAAGAAAAAAGTGATTTCATAAAAATTTAGGAGAGCTTGAAAGACTGTGAAAAAATTTTTCTCTTTCAACGGTTAAAGAAATATTAAATCAAAAATTAACAAAGCAAAGCAAAACTTTTAGCTGGAGAAGGTGGAACAGAAAAGATAAAATCATTCAGGATACCTAAGTAATTTAACAATGCAATTATGCAAATATTAATAAATTAGATTATTAAAAACCTCCGAGACAACTATACAGAATTCTGAAACTCCAAATACTGCTTTAAGGTATGTAGAAACATTAATTTTCCAAGAAAGACTGAAAAAGGCAAAAATCAATAGCTGAATAAACAGAAATTAAGCTCAGTAGTAATGTAACCTTTCAGCGGTTCGATGAATTCTTTCTTCTGTGGATGTATTTTTTTTATATTCCTTTTCACGAGCTAAATCTTCCATGCATTCTTCTTCAAAATCATGTATTTTTTCCACTTGATCGGCATTCAAGAATAATTCTGAGAAGTACGACTAATTAGATGGAATGAAAAAGTAGTCGAAAGATAAAAGTTATGTACATGCTTCCCTGATGCAATATATATGAAACGCATTAGATGCTGTAAAGTTAAAAGTCCTTATAATTCCTGACGGAAAAAGAAACTGCTTCACGTCTTTGTTCATATATGAAGTTTCTAAACGATTGCTAAATTTCAAGTAAAACTCACTTAAAGCGAAATCGAACAATTTTGAGTTGCTTTTCGTCTTAACTTCGGGATTAAATTTACATGCTCTACAATATCTGATCATTACATAACAAACATGTCATTATTAATTATATCATTATATAAAAAATATGTAGAAAATAAATACTGACAGATGCAAAATATTTTTAAAATCTGCATGAATATTTCTGACCTTTTGAGTCCAATACATTTAATTATCATCCACAAATGATAAAGCGGCGTAAATGGGGGAGGCAGAAAAGGAGTGCTTTCGTACTCCATCACTTGCCGGTAACGTTGAAAAAGCCAAATTTCCTTAGAAACACGATCTGTATTTTCAAAAATGTTGCTGAAAAAAAGGAAAATCACTTTACAAAGATTTAAATTACACTCACTGATTCTCAACAGCAAAATCAAAAATTAGAACTAATAAACTCATCTTGCAAAACTATACATTCTATTGAGTAATTTTACAAAATGCTATTTTCTTTATACTCCTTTCATTTTATTAAGCATATAATGTACAAACAAACTTGAAGATTGCCAAAAGCATGCTCATCAATAAAATATTTGCTATGAGTAAAAATCCTGTCATCAGTAGCGGAGGAACCCAATAACCATGAGGACATGTCGCATCTGAAATATTTATGAATTTTAATAGACCGAATAAAAGAAATCAAATTACTTTCTGTAAAATCCTTACCAAAATCTGTTCCATTATAAAGATCATCAATAGCAACACCTTTCTCAACATGACTATCCCATGCTGAAATGCTTTGCCTTAAAAAAGCCTTATAATTTACAAAACACAAGAAGTCACACACTTATAAAAATGAATAGAGAGGCGTACATAAACTTGTCGTTTAGCAAGTTTATAAGCATGCTTATCGATAGAAATGTTAAAATTCCAACAACAATAAATGATACATGGATAATATTCGAAAACAATTGAAACTTTAAAAAACCTCCATCTCCACATGTATCAATTTCGCCAGCATAAACCTCTCCATATAACATGAAATACGGTTTATAAAAAATATTCCGCAACAATAACCAATGCCAGTTTTCATTAGGATATGTGATTGCCTGTCGAGCTAAACCAAATGCTAACATTGACACAAAAAGTAATACAATGATATACAGCATGTTCTGGATCTGAAAACTTCCATAAGTAATTAATTTTTCTACAATCTTTATCACTATTCAGTCTATGGCTCTTGATAATCAGCCAAACTGAGAAATGTGTTGTTAATGATAATAAATTTTTTTTTGCTAAATTCTACATTTTATGAATGAATGTTATGTAATAAAATACTTATGTGTATCAACTGAAAAGGTGAAATCCAAATTTTAATCAATTAACAAGATGTTTGCCCTCAAAAATCTTCTACTAGTAATACCGAAGAATGCAAATTTAACGCAACCAAGCTCGAACCACTGTTTCTTATGTCTAAGAAAAAATAACGTTAGATAAGCAGTACAAAAAAAAGAAATTGCAAAAAAGTATAGAAAACACAAAATTTACCATTTTTCCAGCCATAGTAATATAAGGTCCCATTCGAGGATGGATACTGACAAAATCTAACAATTTAACTGACCACAACATTGAATTACATGCCAACACAACCCTTCCGATTGCCCTAAACAAACCCAATTTTTAAAGAGAAATAAAAACAAAAAGACATTAGATTAGACAGATTGCATAAGACATGAGGCATACCGCACTGATCTGTGTGCTGTATCTAATCTTAATCCAAATCCAATAAAATACGTCACAAGAGCTAAAGTTGTTACTGAATTCCAGATGTTGATGAAAAAATATTTCGCTTTCTGAGAGAGCGATTCTGGTTCAGACATTAAAAACTGAAATAAAACTTTAGAACTTTTTTAAATTTCTGGCATTGAAAATACGAGTTTACGATACTTTGATGATGTAAAATTTAGCGATAATATCGTTAAAAAAGCTAATTAAATTTTATACAAAAATTAAACCTCATAATATAAGCCGCTGCACGATAAGCCAAAACAACAAAACTTTTATAACGGAATATCAAAAGGAAGACAAAACTCAAAAAGTTAAGAATGGTCATATGAAAAAAATTTTTTAAAAGCAATTTTTATTTTCTAATAGGTGGTAATTATTATTTGAATAGTTCTCAATAAAAGAGAATAATTATTTTTTTGCTAAAAAATTGGACTGACTTTACGCAAATGCTCAAGACCAAATGCAGCAACATAAGCGAACACAAGCCATTCCAACCAAGTTGCTCTAATCGGTGTCTTGATTAGCAATGTGTAAGCAAAAGCACATAAAAAAACACAGAAAGTTAATGTCCATGCCCAAAACGTCGTTATCGGAGCCACATAAAATTCATACAACTTACGTCTGAATTTGATTGGCCTCTGAAAAATTGCAAATCTGAAGGAAAAAACTGGAGTAATTCGCTAACATGAAGTAATAAACATAAACCCAAAAAAACCGAGAAAGAGTGATTTATCCTTACTAATTGAAACCTTCGAAAATCGTATTTTATGAACCTTCTATGAAAAACAAGAAAATAGTCCGAAGGAATCTAAGTTAAAAACAAAAGTATGCATTTATAATGATTATTTTTCGATAAAATTTCATTATATAATAATTGTTACAGAGCAAAATGAGTGCACTGAACAAGGTAGTTAAGCAAAACAAAATATTTCATAGTTACCCACTACAGTAACAATTTTCTTGATTTTAAGAATTACTAAATCAATTCGAAATTTTTGGACGGAAACATTATTCTCGAACAGTTATTCGTAAAACAGAGATAATTAAATCAAAATTTAAAAGAAATAAATCAATATTTAATCACTAACCATACGAGGAACAGTTTGTTCAGCAACTGTAGGTACTTTGGCGAATGAAGGTTTCGTAAGCTTTTTACTATCAGATACTTCGAATTTGCGTTGGGACCCTTTGCCTTTCATTGCACCGCAAACACAGTTTGTTAATGAAGAGCAGTTATCGCGGTGGGAAACACGTTCTTCTAAATTTAGAATGAATTAATTAATAAGATTCGACTGCTCGAACAACTTTATTTAATAAAAAACTACTCAAATAATCATAAGTAGATGTTGTGAAAAATATGAGAAAAAAACAATGTTCAACATTTTAGAATAAAAACTACTGCCAACTGAAACTAAACGCAAAATGACAGAGAATTACTACTTTTATTGGTGGATATCTGCCTCGGTGGACTTTTAAGTTTCAGGTCAGGCTGTGATCGATGACTGTTTGCTTGACTTACAGCTGATGTAGAACAAGGTAATGTAATTTCTGCAGGATGACTGAAAGGTGCTGCTGAAATTAAATGAAAATTTTATAGAATTGAAGGATTTTCAGATTCGACATGATAAACAATTATTCTGCACCAATTAGTCACAGCAAGAGATGTAACTGGACAGCATACAAGATTTATCAGCGTACATATGACAAAGTCATAAAAACTTTTAAAATAATCGAGCATGAGTCATTCTGATTTTAGCTAATAAATAGATAAGTAAGAAATTTACTGTGTTTTTCAAATTATAGTAATCATAGTTCAAAGCAATTAATTCCTTAAATTGTCATTTAGTATGAATACTTTTGTACAGTTACATTAATGCTTCTTTCCCGGATACACTGCAACAGAAAAACAATGAAAAGATCGAAAAAAATCAAGTGATTAATTTCTCCAAAATGCACTTTTTCAAAAAAAATTAATGCCAGCGCATGTATTCCATAAGATGCAAAGAGCAGCGCGAATGCAGAAAAAAATAAAATGAATATTATGCAGCGACGTACCTAAACCATTCATGACAGTAAGCGTACTGACATTTGCTACTTCTGTAATTTTATAAGGTGTTGATATATTTTCACTATTGTGAATACAATTGCTGTCTCTAGCATAAGATCGAATACGTTTCCTTTTGCCCTAAAATAAATAAAACACCACATAGGAAGCCATGCATAGTAATTTCCAATAAAAACATTTATTTGTATATTTAAACAATACAGAAATAAATTCGCTTAAATCAATTATCGCTATTTATCATATAATACAGCTAACAAGTTAAGTATCAAAAACATAAAAGTCGATCATAAATTATCTAATTAATGAGTAAGCATAATGATGTAGACATTAATAAAAGAACGCAAATCAACTCTGGAAGACTATTTATTAACTTTTCGTTACAAAAATTCTCAAGTTTTCCAATTTTTTCAATTCAGTAACTGCATCAACAAATGATGAAAAACTAAGATAAATAATGAATACTAAGTAAAATTTTTTTTAACACTACAGAATCTATCTAAAAATACATACCAAACTCACGGTAGGCAAGCCCATTGACTGCGTACTGCTTAGTGAATTTCGCCGCTTGTCTACATCATGCTCATTCTGAATGTGGAAGAAAATTTTAAAAAAATCATAAGCATATCAAATAAAATATGTTATACTTTTATCTTTTGCAAGAAAGCCATGATAAAAACACATCACACAACATAAA
The DNA here is from genome assembly GCA_900618365.1 of Thelazia callipaeda. Lineage (NCBI taxonomy): Eukaryota > Metazoa > Nematoda > Chromadorea > Rhabditida > Thelaziidae > Thelazia > Thelazia callipaeda. The sequence goes on from UYYF01004959.1 coordinate 8,418, forward strand.
TTTGCATGTCACAACATTAGTTAACTGAGATACTTACAAAAAATGAAAACATATATATAAACACAATTCAAAATAAAATTTTTCGATGTGCATAAAACTAAGATACATCTTGAAATTCGGCGTCTGAACTGAAATCAGAGTCTGACGAGGAATCATTCTCGGAGCTAGAACTAGAACTTGAGCTCTCATTAAGATCATTTTCATGTTCAGCGGCAGTCTGTGGTTGCAACAGTAATTCCTCGCGTGATTTAAATTCTAACAAGAAGATTGTTGGTGGGCAAAACAAACCAATTACCACTTTAAGATTAGAATGACTGAAAGTATTCAACGAAAATGCATCATATTTTACGATTGATGAAAACTATGATGAGCTACATATTAAGGTTCATTAAACTACTTCATACCTCAAAAATATGTAAAGTACATTAAAAGAGTGGAAAATAAATTGGACGCGGCATTCATTACGACATTTTATGAACCCACTAATAAATTTTTTGACTTAAGCTGTTACAATGAAAAATTACCTGCGCATCCTCAAACCACCATGCCACAAATCGGCTAATAGAATCTGACAACTGAAGTGAATTGAAGATAAAAAATTCACGAAAAACCTATTTTTTGAGAAAAATAATTTTAAAAACAATGACAATAGATGACTATGGATTTCTTTATTTTTAAATAAATGAATTTATTTATGAATATATATAAAATAGTAATAAAAATGAGAACCAAGTTCTGATTCCCTACCATGGATGGGCTAGAAACTGCTTATTATTGACCATTACAGCAAGAGAAAGGCATGTTTCGTTTCCCCAGTTAGCTAATTCGTAAGTGAGCAATTGTAATGTCTGAGCATCATCGAGATTATAACAATGTTCCAGTAATGCCAATGAAAGATTTCGAAAGTCTCTTGAAAATGAAAAAATTAGTTTATAGAAAAAGAAAAATTAACGATCAATCAAAATTGGAGGCATAAAAATCTACTACATCTATTTCAGACACTACTGACTTACAAAAAAAATTACTGACTAGCCGAACATTTCATGAAGTACCACTTTTTTATACAGTAAATTACAGTCCTCGAATAAGTAAGGAATAACTGTTGGTTGATACAGTAATAATAGTACTTCTGAACTGGAAATTCCAGAAATGTCACTCAAAGATATATATTTTGTTATCATACAGATCTATTTTCAATCCTCAAATAGTTACTTCGAAATAGCTTTAACCTGATCTTACTACTCAATAAAATTTTATAAATTAGACTACAATTTGTGTATGCACGCACTCACTCAGCATAATTTTTCAGTTCTTCACAAATCTCAACTTCCAAATAATCTTCAGCAGCTTCTTTCGCCAAGCTTTTATACAATCGGCATGCCACCAAAGCCTACAAAAGACAACATGAAATTCCACATCAACAACTCATTCATTACTCACGGTAACTTGAAAATATAAGACACAATAAATGAACTTCAGGTACTGAAAGAAATGACGAAAAATGCTCGTGTTGAAAATCCAGATATCAAGCAATTTAGGGACACACTCATAAGAGTCATTCCGTTCACTAAAATGCCTTCTTTTCGAACTTTATTTTTTTATACACAAATGACGCCAAAAAAAGTAATATAGCAATAAATAACAAAAGCAACCTTGGCCATAGCTTCTTCTCCATGTTGCCACATGCACAAAGCCATTTCTTGCCGTTTGGTCAATACAGCCCATATTAAAAGCTCGCTGAATGGATATTTAAAGCCATTTCCTACTTTTGTTGTATCCGAACATAAGGACTCCAAACCTGCTGGACGACAGAAATAAATCTCACATAGTAATACCTTTCTAGAAACATAGTAATTGCAAAAACTACACGAACTCATGCTAATAGTTTTAAGCTTCTCCAAATTTTTACCACATTCAATGTCGATGACATTTTGCTTTACTGCTCCCAACTTTGGATGTGCCATCAATCCAAAATTACTACCCTGATTCTGAAATTTATGGTCCAAACCATACGCAAAACGAAGTATTTAAATTCATTTCTATATCAAACTAATGAAAACTATTTTTATCTACAGAGTTCAGTGAGATATGAGAAAAGACTACAAATTTTTCAAAAATCAAGAATTAAAAGCATGATTTAGAATTAAAAGTATAATGTACTGATTTATCAAAGCATACATCTCGCCTGGAGCGCCATAATATGTGATGACTCAGTGCGCGATTTCCTGAATATGAAGCTAAAACTGCATCAAGAGCAAGATTATCAGAAGTCTGTGGTGATGGAATGAAACCATCAGAAGTAAAAGAGTTGCGAACACTACCTTCGTTTCGTCTCTGAATTGACATAAATGAAAGCTCTAATATATTGATCTAAACGAAATAAAAGCATAATTGTTAGTATTGATTATCATGATGAAAACTGCGAAGATTTGGAGACGAACTTGCAATTTACTGCTATAAATGGCATATTTTGAGCGGAATGATTCCGATGTATAAGAAGATTTGTAAGCACTGCCCATGAGCTTTTCAATAGCAAGACCGATATGAGGCAGCTGATATCGATAGCCCTCACGGATTTTGACTACATCTCGGACAATATAATATAAAGTATTTGGTGGTCCTTTATCCTAAAATTATGATGCTGGAATACCAGTATTGAATTAACTCGGTTGTGTACTGAAAATTAATTTGAAAAACAAGCTCTCAAGAGACACAATGGAGGATGAAAAATTGTAATCTATGAAGGCAAAATATTCATAACAATTTAAATCACCAATTTTTTATGATTTCATGCTGCAAGTTCAAAACAGTATGAGATTAGAAAAGAATGTACTAGACATATATATTCACCGTATTGTATAATTCTTCCAATCGCCCTACCGTCAAAAAATTACTCATACTGACGCCATTTTCAAGTAATAGACGAACGAAATCAACTCGGTCGTTTATTAAAGCCTCCATCATTGCGTGGTCAAGTGCTTCTTTTGGCCAGTCCTATAAACTCCAATAAGAGTAGCAAACTTCGTACTTGAAGTTTTCGATCACAATCAAAAATTAATATGAACTGTTGATTTTAAATAGTTTTTTTTACTGCTGATTTTAAACTATAGCTACAAAAACTAATTAAAAGCTTGAGTGGGGAAAAAAAACCTTTTTCAAAAAATAACTCGTATATAACTGTAGCAGATTGGCATATAAAAATTTTGAACCATTAAAAAACGAAAAAAATTACATAAAAACACATAATCAGGAGGTTTAATTGTAGTTTTTTGTGTTTATTATCATATTATTCATAAAGTTCACCTGTCCAAGCACAAATATATCTGATCGTGCAATATCAACACGATTCCACGCTAATGCGAGAGCAAGCTGATCTGATGGAGATAAATTCTGCTCTTTTAATAAAGCTGTCAATATGGCATGATCGACATCCTGTTTCTGGTCTTCACCCAGACGAAAAATTGCAATCTATGAAGGCAAAAATTAGAAAGTACTACTACTAAATGCTCTCTGACATTCTTGTGTACCTGAGATTAAAAAAATTAATACCTCGCCAATTTTAGCATATTGAGGTGTTTTACTAAAATAATTTAAAGTTACTGATTATAATTCAAAGCAAATTGGATGACCACCGCGAATTTTGAAATAACTATGGTTTTAAAATTTTAAATTAGCTCCGACTAGAAGATAACTAACTAGATGTTTTTGACGAACACACATCATCAACTGTTCCAAAAGTTTCTCTGCTGCCTTAATATCATAACCAAATACGTATTGTACTAGACTGAGCAACTGAGGCCTGACACCTTCGGGTAACTGACTAAAAATAAAATTGGATAAAAGAATAATAAAGTTCCTTGTGTAACAGAGTATTCGGTTAAGTACTGAGTTAATAGTACAATCCAAACAACACCCTATTTATACCCAGTGTTTCTAAAAATTAAACTTCCATTTTTTTGAAGTTCAAATGATACTAATCACGAGCAGTTCACATCAATAATTGCTAATCTAAAATAATGTTTTAAATCCAAATCTTAATATGTCACGGCAGTGCAGTGTGAAAAAAAATATTTAATCGGTCCACTTTTCTTTCTCAAAATTTCACGAACACTGTAAATTACCCACAATAGTCTTTACTTCGAATAACAGTCAGTAACTTTACAGTAGCTGTTTCAATAAAACAATAATAACAAAGTCATCTCAAAATATCAAATTTATAGAATCTTACATTTAAAACACTATTATATGGGGATAATTCAATGATATGAACTCTTCTATCCGCAAATTTTATGAATATATTGTATGAACCTTTCCTTTCTTGAAATTTCATGAACACTCACCCGTCATCTTGGACGTACTGATGTGCAAATGCTAAAAGATCAGCTGCCCGACCACTTCCATCACAAACAACAACTGGGACACGTGGAGACCTAGAAGTAACTTTATACTAACATGTGTTTCCATGTCATCACATTTCACAATGGCCTCAATGATTGATATTTACATTTCAAAAATGGTGTGATGCTGGAAAAATAAATCTGATGATTCCTGCAAACTTCATCTCATTATAACTAAAAAAATGCAATCAGTCGGTATTTTCAACAGTTAACGTCACATAAGTTAGTGACTTGAAGTTTTACTTACATGCAAACGCAATCATGCACTGCCTTAATTGTACACGTACCGCCCTCCAAAACAACACAAACGACTGGAACGCTACGTGTTCCGTTACCAAGTTTTCGTTTTTCGGAAATATATGATTCCAGTCTTTTGCGAAGTATGACATCAGCACCATACCTTAAAACAATGTGCTTTCGATAAATCTTTTTTCAAGTGCAATGAAAACGACAATGAAAACTGATAACAATTATCAGAATTATAATTATTAATTACTGTCAGCTAATCACTGCCAATCCAGATGTAGACATTATGAATTTTTAATGCACTTTTTTTATACTACTAATATTTTTTTGACGGCAGATTTGGAACGATTCTTTAAAAACCTGAAGTGAAAGAAATCTACCTTCCTATAGTACCATTATCGACAAGTAAAAAATAAGAATGTCGATTATTCAACACAGCAAATCGCCCTTTGGGAGAAAAGGAATGTGGATGATATGGCACAACTGCATCCTAAAATAAAATTATTTCTAAGTAAAGCAATCCATTATTCTCGAAAATATAAGGCTTATAACTAAACTCAAACAAGGCAAATAGAGATTTGAATAAATATGAGACAGCAATATTCAAATTCTTGGGGCTTACTTGTCCCAAAAGACTATCTCGCTTTTTGAGTAATCCCCATGGAGCAATGCCAATAGTTACTATTCTAGAACGAACGCGTGATGCGGTACCTGAACCATCAACTGCTGCCGCCACCTGACGAACAACACCTGCATTAAGACCTGAAAATCGAATATAGCCTCAAATAGCAATCAACACTTATAGAATATTCAAACAAAACACAGTTTTGTACCTGCAGTAATGATCCATGCACCAGTCGTTTTTGCTGCTTTTAGTAAACCTTTTCGAAATACACGAGCCAATTTGGGTTGTAAACTGTAACAAAAATTATGTAGCTGAAATTCATCAAAATCTTTCCCTATAAATTTGATGATTTTTAAAGAACATTTTATTAAATACTAAGCCTAAAAAACTTATTCAAAATCTATGCAACATCTAATGGTTAAATTGAATGTTTCTTGAATATTCATCAGAATTTGATAAATGCAATAATTATAAATATTACTCAAAATCAGACATGCCACCATGAACTGTTATAATTAATTTTGGAGGAGGAACATTCCATACTGCTTCAAATAAATTCATTATGTCATCAGGATTTGATTCAACAGTCAGTCTCAAATATTGTGCTTTATATGGATGAGGTCCACCTGAAATACCTTTATTTAGTCTCTTAACATTGTTCTCTTGCTAATATCGTGTGTCTTAATAATTCAATATGTCAACAATTGATTTTTACAAAAAATGAAATGCATTCCAAAGCAATTTTCCTCCTCGCTTCCATCATTTTAGAAATTATTTTTGATGCCATATATTCTATTTCACAATCAAAGTACTTCTTTAAAAAAACTCAGTTTACATTTTAATCATGAATAGTCTAATGTGAAAATCAACCTTGAAATTCGATAGTTCCATAAGCATCCGTTGGAAACAGAGATGTGTGCTTTCTTATTGTCCATTTTTCACTTGCTCTAGAAGATCGCCTCTAAAAATTTTGCTAAAACTTACTGAGAAATTAATAATTTCAAAATAAAATTTACCAACAGAAACGAACGACTAAAGAAATATATTTTCGAGAATTTGTTCAGTCATAAAAAGAAAATATCGTTTTTTCTCCTGCCAAAAGTAATTCTAAATAACCTCGATTTTTATAGAAAATAAGCAAATGAATGACATAACAACACGTCAACGGAAATCTCATCGTGAATGATGCGCCACTGAACGAAGAAAATGACCTAAAGTAACAAGTACCTGAAGTACATACCGGTAATCCAACCTCGCTTTCACAACCAGTCATCTCTAGTTCAACTTCTTCGTCACTTCGAGTCATGTTTTGCACCTCTTCAGAAGTTAGGTTATTACATGATGCTACATACTGTCCATTAGAGAGGTGATACAAAGTATGATTACGTTTTAGTCTTCCACATCCACATCTGTAAATTAAATTTCACGAGACAAAAACAAGCTGCAAAATTATATATGACAATTGCAAGCAAGAAAGATTGGTTTTACTTATCAGGATATCGAGTGCTGGGGATAAATTTGATGCATTCTCGTTTTTTAAACGTTTGCTCAATCCAACTATTTTGCACCAGTGACTGCAAATAAAGAAAAATAAACCTGATATCAAATAAATCTTTTCCGGGTGAGATGCTTCTTTAACGAAATTTTGATTAAAAAATATGCAACGAAAGTTAAGACTTTATTCAAAAAACTATTTTTCTTAATACAATTGGGTTTAATTACATTTTCATTAGCTATAACATCTTACACTTTA
>UYYF01004960.1:0-16313 GCA_900618365.1 Thelazia callipaeda
AAAGATTCATAATAATGGTTCTAAGTACGATGCGCTTTGACTATGCTCAGCACTGAAGAAATATTTGATGTATAGGCAAGCACACATACAACACAGCAGAGAAAAAAGTAAATTCATTAAATTTCCACTGCAATAATTAAATTTTTCCACTCAAAAATATCTCTTAGAATTCAAAAATGAGTCAGTTGTTGATTGGTAACTTCTGAAATTATTTTGTGCTGAATGTACTGCTACAATACAATTCATTCTCAAAATTACAATAGTAATTAGTATTTTGTATTTTTGAGCTAATGCAATATTATACTGAAATGGAAAATGGAAAATGGAAAATGTTAGCTGGAAAAGCTATTATTGCTCACGCAATTACTGCAAATTCATATTTGGAATATGTGAAAAAATATATAAGCCTTTGTTTTTGTTTAGCTTATCTTTTATTAATTAATTCAATTTGACAAGAAATTTTGCTTGAGTGAATTTTCTGATGAATTAAAAAGGGCACAAATAAACTGAAATTAATAACGAAAATTGCAAACGAAATAAAAGTAAGTAATGTGATTTTGTTTTACTGATCGAAAAATCACTTTTTCTTTTAATGTAATTAATAATAATTTTTGCACATTAATTTTCAGTGCACAGAAGTTTTAAGTAATGACCTTGTGAACTTTTTGTATTCATCTTCAAAGTTCCTAAGACTGCAAGTTGCTTCCTTCAGAATCAAACGTACACTCTAACCAACAGCACATTTTAGTACTAAATATTTCGACTTTTTAAAATAGCTTTTCAAGTATCTGTAAAGGGCTGTTGGCTTGGATCACATAATCTGAATTTTAGATGTAGAATTGAGATGAACACATTTAAAGCACAGTGTCATTGTGGTGTTTTGATTCTCATCTCATTTTTGTTCAATTCATGGATTCTATTTGTAGCTTCTATGAATAGTTATGAAGAGTGTGATATTATTGCCGATTATGAATTCATTTATACGGTCAGATTTCCATTTTTTCTTCGAAACTCAGATTTCACTCATTTTAATTATGTCATATTATGTTTAATTTAAAAGCACTCTTTCTAAGATTGCCATTAATTATTTAATTTAAATTAATTTCGGATTCTTTGATATCTTTTAAAAATACACAAAGTAGGTTTTCCAAGTACTAATACAAGTATTTATATTGTTGATAATTGATTTTAGCTATCAATCGAGAGTTGACATATCAACTTTATCAGTTCTAATTATTTAATAATCATACTGAACTGAAAAAGTTAGCTCAAAATAGTTTCGAGTAAACAGATAAATTTTAGACAGAATTGATTCTGTGAAATTCTCTTATTTTCTTCTGTAGAATCGAAATGAAAGAATTGCTTTCAGTAGCCAACTTTTATAGGTGATGAATATGGTTGAGACAATATTTTGCGTTGGCCTGCCATCTTGCATAATCCTTTTATCAAATTTATTTGTAATTATTCGTCTTCGGTCATATTTAAAGCAAATTCCGTCCTCTCCAACAGTATCCTTCAACACTGCATCCCTCGTTGTTCACAGTGAATCAGCGCCAGTAAAAAGTTGCAAAAAGTTTGCCTCCACTCTTGAAAATGTTACTTAATCTATTAATGATTACATTCGAAATTAAGATTTATTGACACAGATGAAAGCTCAATTCGCATTTTTAATCTTACAGAATTTGAGGCATTTCATTCATTAAATTGAATTTACTGTCTACTTTTATTATTATTTAAAGTTTGTAATTCAGGACAAGTTTAGCGAGACTCGCCCAAAGTCTATCAATAAATGATAAACCAATTCGAAAAAGGCAACATAAGAGTCTACGATATGCTGACCTTCGATTAACCCGAAGTTTATTAGTAGTCACGTGGATATTTGTTGCTCTAAATTTGCCAAATTATGCTTATCGAATGGTTATTCAATTCACTTCGCTTGATCTCCAAGTTTGATTTCAAAAAATTTGAAAAGTTAAAGTAACGAACTCATGAAGAGCAAATATTTTTCTAATATTTATAACGTTAATGAATTTCTAAAAAAGTAAGTTCACGTTTTAGACACCGGCAATGCGGCGTATCAGCTTATTGGTTCATACATTATTATATACTCATCATGCGTTCCTTTTTTATTTTTATATATTCAACAGCCCTCAAATGAAGAAACGCTTATTGCCAACTGCACTCAAACTTTTGGAGTGTTACTGTTTTAAGACACTCGAGAATGGATCATACTGATATGATCCTTTGAACGATCAATTTCTTCAGGCGTAATCGATCTACTGATTTCCACGCAGAAACTACCATTATTTATAATTGATCTTATATAATGACTGAATTGAATCAAATTATTCTTCTAGCAAAACAGTCCGTTTCTCTCGTAACTTTTACTGCTTTGGCGCTAATTTCAATTTATCTTTCATTCTGTGATGTTTTTAAAAAAACGCAAAAAAAAAGAAAAGTAGAAAAAATATGGAAATTTGTTATCTGGTAACTACTAATTTCAAGCTTTTTCCAAATCATAAAAAAGTTTGATCAATCACTCTGAGATGTAAGTACTATCTAGAATGGCATATCTGCATTTTAATTATTAATTATTCATAGTTATGTAAGCTGATCTCAAACATATCCTCTTGGCTACAAATTATGTTCGATATTTTTAATTAGTAACTTTTGCGCATATTGAAATTCTGACTTCAAAAGCTTCAATCCAAATATATCGTATATTACAACAAGAATTGCTGTTATATTACTGCTTCATAAAACTAGTGATACTACAGAGATGTGTATTGAAGTTTGAAGAAACAATGTGAGTACGCAAGGAATATATATTACCTTTTTCAAAAGGATGAAATTTTCAAGATGGAAAAAGTAATAAATACTTTGGTTTGGATTATACAGCATATATTCAGTTTCTTACACGTATTATTACTTCATTGGAAAGACTTGACTTTCCATTTTAGAGAAATTTGATTATTCACTGCAATCAAAAATATTAACAATAAATTAATAAGAGATTGTAAGAGAAAAGCACAAATGCATGAAAAAGCAAAATGACCTTTACCAAACAGTCTGTTACTAATCATGAAATTTGAGTTAAAATTATAACCATCCTGAAACAAAATTAAGGAAATATGATTAGCAGTAAGAAATCAACAACGAGATCTCATTATCACCAAAGAAATCAAATCAAACTGCAATTCTTCAATTATGACTTGGAGAAAAATTTGTAGCAGTGATCAGAATGGCTACCAACAGATGTAATTCTACAAAATTTGTGTAAATTCTCCATATAAATGTCATGTAATTGTGAGTCAAATTGTGTGTCAAAAACACGAATTAATGAAAGTAATTACATGCATTTTTATAACAAAATGAACAGCAGATAAAGTTCATCAAAGCGGAAAATAAAGAATTGAGCATCTTAGCCTACAGTTTAAAACTATTGAAAACGTCGTTTACATCGTTTGTTAATACAGTAGTGAGGTAATGAGCTTAAGTAATATTTCAGATTAAATATTTGAGCAGTAACCTGTGTTACTATAAGAGATTAACATTACAAGCTGAATTACTAATATTAGTTATCACCAATGAAAACAATCAAAAAGTTTCAAATGAAAGTGAAAAATGCTACTTTTTCAAAATCACTCTCAGAGATATTGACATAAAATGCAATTTAAAGATATATAAACTGACAAGAAGAGTAGCTGACTAAAAGGCAGCTCAATTAATGGTAAGAAATTATTATGAAAAAATTTAATAACATACTCTAAACTCTGCTGACACGTGCTGATCTAATATACATTGCTGAAACGTCATTTTCATCAGGGGATTGCGTTCTTGGAGAAGAATCTGAGCTGCTCGTTGAGGATAACGATCTTGGGCAAGGCTCTGGAAGTTCTGGTGTTTGCTGTTTTAATCTTTCAGTAGACGAAAATTTTCCATTGTGCATTTTTTTTACCGGTACTTCTGCAATTGAATAATTTTTCATTTTCTAGTTCAGATTTCAGGGACTTTTTTTGCGGGATAATATTTAAATAAGTGATAATGTATAAATAACGTAAAAGTAGTTTCATTTTATAAATCCGATCATTTAATGAAAAATTTAAGTCACCGAAAGAACCGTTTGATATGACAGCACCATTATCAAATCTCTCACCATAATCTGAAGAACTTTTAAATCATTTATGGCAATCGACTAGGGACCGAAAAATAGTTCATAATTGAAATCATAAAAATAAAGCAGAAATTACGTAGAATTTCGCATAGGTCCATTTTTTTCGACACTTAAACTAACCTCGAGTTACTGAATCGGTATCGCTTGCATTACTACTCACTGACCTCCGATTACTGGCTTCCAACTCAGCAAGACTAGGCTGGAATGCGATTTTTTTGCAAGTCTGACAGAGCTGCTAATATATCTTTATGAACAAATTATAGATTTCTCAAATTATCTTAAGACTACAAGCGCAACTGTAAAAAAAGCTTTATTGAAAATAGAGCTGTTAATTAGCATGAAGTAGTCTAATAGAACTTCATACCGGCGGCTTTGGGCGATCTTTACGCAGTGAGCGTAGAATCGATGGACGGCCTTGTTTTTTTGTCGAAGGATTATCTGAAAAAAAAGTGAACAATAATAGAAGTTTTTCTAAGAAAACTGCTAACTTCCTGCAATGGCCTATAACTATAACTTTGCTTTAAATAAAATTAGTTTCATGTTCGGTAGGACAAAAATTCTATACATATATATATAATCAATCAATTAATTATAATCATATAGACATTGTATATACATAGAATGTCAAAACTGACCACTTTTATCAAATCGAATACTCCCACTTCGTATACTTTCTGCTTTACTCAAGTTTGAATTGAAGGATAGTTCAAAATTTGAATCAGTTCTTCCTGATGAAGAAGTTGGAGGATATGGAGCATCTTCCTACATAAATTTAAGCATTAATAAAGAGCCAAAACCACCAGCTACAAATATCTTTTGAAAATATTTCTTTACGACTGCTTTCATTCCTTTTATTCATTATTAAACTTGCAGTACATCAAAATTTCAATATGATTTAGCACTGACTCTTAAGCAATACGCAAGTGAAAACCTGATAAGCTGGACAACCACGTAACGCTTCTAATTCTGGCATAAGTTCCGCAAAACTTGGGCGTTCTTCTGAGTGATAAATCCATGCACGTTCCACAATTGCAAATCTGCAATTAATAGTTTATAGGTAAATCAAAAACAAAATAATAACACAAAAAAACTTACATTTCATCTGGGCAGTACTGAGGTTTTTCAGGCTTTCCTCCACTTTTCACGAATGACATCACCTAAATTAGACAAAAAATATTACAAATTTATAAAATTTAATCAAATGAATTATGTCAAATTGCATTTTACAAAGAAATAATTGCATAAATTTTTAAATATTTTCATCAATCATTACTAATGTCGAAATGGTCAAAATTTTCTCTCATTTTGTTTTCTAATTTATCAAATCAGATGTTAAAAACTAAGCTTTATTTGTTGTTTATTTAAGTGCATCAGGACAATTTTATTTATCTTTTTAATGAAAAAAATTTCTAAAATTAAAAAGAAGAAACTGATTTATATATTAAGTCATTAAATCAAAATTTTAACTGAAGATGATTTTATATGTTTAATCATCAAACTACGCTGTATTTTGGCAAATGCATACAGCAAATCCTGAACCTGAACATTATTTTTGCCAGCAAATGGTTGTTGTCCGAGAGTTAATATCTCCCAGAGCAATATACCAAAAGACCACACGTCACTCTTCGATGTGAAAATGCCATCACTGATAGATTCTGGTGATAACCACCGCAATGGTAAAAAATCGTCCCCATGCACACGATAGTAATCATTGGTATAAATATCACGGGCAAGCCCAAAATCAGCTACAGAAACTTTAAGTAATTCACTTACTTATTAATTGTCTCAATTTTTTTCAAACAAATTTCACACAATTCTTGCTTTTTTATTGAATACTTTAACAAATTAAAACGAATTTTAAATTCACCTATTTTCGTAATGCGTGTGTTTGCATTTCTTGATGAAATAAGGCAATTTCTAGCGGCTAGATCACGATGTACACGTTTTTTAGCTTCTAAATATGTGGCCCCACGCCCTACATCAACCATCATTCCAATAAGTTCGTACAACGAAAGTTGTGACGGAAGCCAATCAGATGGGCGGCTAAAAAATTTGAAAAAAAAACAAAAAATATGCATAATTAAAGAAACATTTTTTAATAAAATCTTCCTATGAATGAGAAAAAATGCTTAAAACCTTGAACGAAGAAATCCAAGCAGATCACCTCCTTCCATCAGTTCGATTATTAGAAAATATGGCTCAGTATCTAATGATACACCCAGTAATTTTACAATATTGGGATGATCAAAACTGCTGTAAAGGTGTATGATTAATATCGAGAAAGTTTCGTAGCATCAATTTAAATTTTAATTCACTTTTGATAAAAATAAGAATTTTGAAAGACATACTTCATCAGACTTGCTTCTTGAAAGAATTTCATCCGATCAGATTCCGAAAATCCACTTTTAAGCGTCTTAAACATGTACTACTTAATTCTACCACAATGATAATATGACTAAAAATATATTTGTCTGCAATGAATTAAAATACAGAAGTATTCTACACTATATGTCATCAAAGACATCTGCAAAGTTTTCAAAACTTTCCAGCAATAAAAACCGACTTTAACAGCAACTCGAACTGCTTTTGCAGGAGACTGAGGTAATCCACATGCAACTCCTTCATAAACTTCTCCGAATCCACCTTTGCCGATAGTGCGTGAAAGGCTGACGCTATTTTTTGGAACTCGAGGAATTGCTTGAAGTTTAAATTTATTAAATTTGGAATCTGTTACTTCACAGAAGATTTTCAGTGGATTCAATTTTACGCGTTTACATTTACCCAAAGATATTTTTTATTTTTTAAAATGAAGTTGAAATTATAGCAAATTTTTATCTAAAATTAAAAAAAAATCTTTTTCAGTAAAAGAAAATAAAGTGAAAATAAGTTTACATGAGCATACTTTTCAGATCGTTAATGACTCGTGACGGTAAAGTGTTTCTATTGAACGAACTTGTGTAACCATGCAAGCTGATTTCTTGTGGCCTAACTTTACATCGCTTTCTATCATTGCGTTGATAATATACTTGAAAAAGATATTTAGAATTCATTAAAATTTTTAGAATATACGTTTGAAAATCACTTATTTGTAAAAGCTCAATATTTTAATTTAGACAATCAAAATTCTCTTGCTTACCAAACAATACAGCAATAACACCAGTGAGCAAAAAAATAGCAATTAATAATGTTATAATTACAACCCATAATGACTGAGTCGTTGATTCTCCCATGGCATCTGAAAATTCTTTTTTAATTCTCAATAAAAATTATATGACCAAGAAGTATTTAAATATAATTTCGTGCAAAAACATATTACTGCCCAAAATAAAAACTCCTCAAAGAATTTAATTTCAAATAGAAACCTCACCATGAACTTTTGAGTAAGCGTAAGCCCCAAAACCTTCAGAATTTGCAGCTCGAACTCGAAACTCAGCAAGTTCGGGAGAAAAATTGATTCGTGACGGTTTCCACCATAAACAGTCACCTGCCAACCCTCGTTCTGCGATTTCCCACTCCGCATCCTTGTTTGGCCTATAGAATTTAGTTCTTAATTCAGAACTGAACAGAAATCTGTATCAAATCTTTTATCGACATGCCAGAAATAATTCTGCGAAATTTTATCTTGGCTAGAAATAAACAATATAATTTTAAATTGAAAGAATTCCAGACCTGAATTCAAGGGCATATGAAGTTACAGATGAGCCGCCATCATTCAACGGTTTATCCCAGCGTACAATCCATTCATCATACTCTTGAACAAGACGTATATGACTTGGTGCTAATGGTGTGCCTGCTGGAAAACGAAACTTTCTTACTTCTTTCGGGTCGACATTTGACTTATCTATTGATTTTAATATCTTCCTCCTAATTTTTTTGACGAAGACTTTAAATAAAAGTTTCACTCACTTCACATTTTGTCAAGTAAAATTTTTTAATGTGAATTATAATAGGCTTTACGTTTTGTTCGAAACTGCTGCGAAACATGAAAAAATGTTTCGTTATATGAGAAAGTATGATTTGCATAGTGATGAGTGTTCACGTATTTTGCTGCAAAACGATAGTCATAAGTAGTGGCTGAGTGCAAAGCACGTACAACTATTGCTACTGACTTGATCGATCCTTCAAAAGTTGCATTCAGCGGTGATTTCCATAAAGCATTTTCTCCAACCTAGAAAAGTTATTAAATTTCGATTCTGTTTCTTCTCTGTTTTCCTTCGAAATAACATATGCACAGAAGTATTGAAAAAAACACACATTTAATAACATACAAACTGCACGTCAATAATGAAAACGGAAAATGATATTGTTATATCGTTTAGATTATAATGATAACATTTATTATTTTATATTCTTCTTAAGTAGATAACGTTTTTTCTACAGACACTATGGAATTAATAGCACTCATGATAACAATATTACAGTTTAATTGTTAATACAATCGGAATTTTAAGAAACTGTGATGAAATTAAAGTAACGAAATAGTAATCTCACCATACGATACTGAAAAGATACATATTTCGGTTTTGATTCAGGATCTAAGGAATTCCATCTTAGCACCACACTGCTACCAGTAATATTCTCGGGACGTAAAGTTCCAGCAACGTCTTTCGTACGAACAGATGCTTCTACAGAATTACCTTCGGCATCATCTGGGAACTGCCTGTTTAGATGACTGACATGAATTGCGCGGACCTGAAACAAAAATACGAAAACTTCAGTTTTTCTTCATAAATTAATTATTAAAAGAATCAGTTCGATTCCTTCATGAAATGCCACTTTCCATTATTATGCATTAACACATCTGTATCTTCTTTTTCTAACAAGTTAATAAAAAATGCGGAATATTTATGAGGCATAGTATGAAAATTTTTAATCTGGAAAAATAAAAAGGATATGAAGTATCAAAATATTTTTAGATGCATAAATGAAAATTCTTTTCCTGCGATACATATTTTTGTAAATTTATCCTTTCATGCATCTATACATGTTATAAATTGGCCCTTCCAGCTCTTACCCAAAATTTATAATCAGTAGAAGGTCGAAGGTTAGAAATCTTTGCAGAGCAAGGATCACTCAAGCAGGAAACCACATCCGTAGCTATAGAAGCATAATGCGTTCCTTCGAACTGTTGCGCAGCAATTGCTGATGGCAGCGACTGCGTTGAACTTGTTTGACTTATCTAAAAACCAACTGAACTTTTCTCTGTAATTATTTCTCCGAACAAATTACTGCGCAGGCATTAATTAACTTGAATTGTTTGATAGCTGCAAAGTGAAAGTTCATAAATAAAATGATATAAGTTTGATTAATTTTCGTAATTAATTCTCAAGATCATAATTAGTGACAGGGAAACATTCATAGTGTGCAAAAATTTTACTAATATCAAAATGTGCCATAAATTATATTACACACAACATTTTTGCTTACAAATTCCCGAAACGATAGAACCATCAAATTCCCAAAATGATAGAATTTGTCAAGATATTTGTCAAACGTTGTCAAAAAACTGTTGACTTCAGTTTTTTTGATGAACAAAAATTGTGCACATACTATATATTTAATTTCAGGAATTGGTGCATTTGGTTTTTCGGGTAATTTCCAGTAAAGCAATACGATGTCCGGTGTTAACGCAAACAAAGTCGGATACTGTGGAGGTGATGGAAAGCCATAACCTGTTCGAAGCATTTGCGTTGCACTAGCTTCTGATATTTGAGTATACTGATTAAACCATGAAACTGATACCTCATAACTGAAATATTTATAACTGACAAATAAATTTTTCATCCACATATTTAGTTATATTTTGTCGGTTTTGTGTTTTATGAATTAACTGTTATTTTCATTCACACTTTCTTTAATAACATAATTAACATAAATTTGAGGCATATATGTTCGTCTTACTCTGTTTCCTTGTCCAAAACACCATTCTCAATGTGAAGTACATTGCTAATACTGTGAATATTTCTTATTTTATCTGATCCTTTTCGTTGAAAATGAATTTCATACTGCGTTGCAGGCAATGATACACCCTAAATGCAAATAATATCATTATTAAATTGTCCAACATTAAAAATAAAGGAAAGCAAAAGTAGTATATAAAATTGTGAAAGGATACCGGGCAAATATCAAGTGATTTAGGTTCATTAATTGAGACTAATGCACCACTTCGCTCTTCATTACGCACAGTAAATTTAATTTCCGAAGCCGGTGGCAAAGCAAAACATGAACGTTCTACAAAACTTGTTGTCAGGAAAGTGAACACAGCAAAGAATAACGAAAATGCAAATATTAAAATTAGGTGGAATAAGACTTGAATCAATGGATTAGTATACAAATATACTCGACTGTAATTAATCAGCTTTAGATTAGATCAAAATTTCACATCAAAGATTTTTTTTGAGGGACATGCAGCCTCATTCTTATCAAAATTTCATATAAAAAAAGATGGTTTAAAAACTGACGTACCGGGAAAAGGTTGTGATGACTGAGTAGCAACAAGAATTTGTTTCAGAGGTGAGCCATTAATGGCAATTGGTGTCGCTGTTGCTGAGCCTAATTCGTACACAATCAGCACGGACGAAGTAGCAAATATATACAACTTATCAGCAATAGCAAAGGAAAGTATCGACTTCAGTCCTTTCTCTGTAAATTATTTTTATTATTACCACCAAACATTCTATCATTTACTTATTTTATCTTATCGTTTCAAGAAGTTAACAAAAAACAAACTATTTTTTTTTCAAATTTCATTCTTTCGATTAATTTTAAAAAAGCTAAATTAGCTATTAAGCGTTTACCTCCAAATTTTTCCCAAGCAAATTCAATCTCTTCACATTTTAAAGACGTCAAATCGACTCGCATCATACCATTCCATGTGAGTACATAAATAGCTGGTAATGAAGCTAAATTCCATGCAAAATCAGCGGTCATCCAAGACACTGTTTCTGATTTCAAACATTCAAATCTAACAAAATAACAAGATTCATTAAACATAAATAATATAGTTATGATTATAGATTGATTCTTTTAAAACGTGAAAGTTTGGCGAAAATTTTTGATTCCAAAAAATTGGACTAATATAAAGGATATGCTAACCTGAGAGCCATATTTTCTTCGATGCCCGTATTCAAATTCAGTGAAAGCAATGAACCATTCTTAGTAAGTAAGAAAGCTGTGCTAGAATTGATGAAAAATAAAGTACTCCAAGTTCCACTGAATAAATAGTGACAATAAAATAGAAAAATAATGGAAAGACTCGGGAAATTATGCTCGCTAGTTATTATTATTATTATTATTATTATTACTTATTATCTATTACTGTTATTATTCATTATTATAATCATTATAGACCTTGAGAATGGATCGAAAAGTAACTGCTTTGCATCACCGGCCCCTGATGAAAGATTCATTATCCGTCGAGGATTTATCACAGAAAGACTCTGCAATTATGATTTCATCATATATTTGGATGCTAAGAAGTAATAATTAGCGGTTCTTCAATGTACAATATAACAATACGAAAAGAATTTGACATCAATTTATATAAATTTTTAGATTAATGAAACTGCTGTTAACTTGATTCTTGAACATCTTATTCAGCAACTCAAACTCCTATGAATTAACAAAATTGATAGAATAAATACTTGAAGAGCATTAAGAGGCAACTGCATGACATGAGCTGATGATACAAATATTAAACGATTAGCTACCCAATCAGATGTCATCGCATCAACTTTACCAATGTCACCACCTATTGATATCTGAAAATCCTCTCATGCAAATTAGAACGAATCTCACTTTCATCTTTCAATTTAGTACTGCAAAGTTGCTGCATCATTTTTACATTGTACACAAACCTTATGTATAATATTTTCTACATTATTAGGATCGATATGGAACAAATAAGTCTGTGTAGAATCAGAATCTTTCCTGATTGAATATAAATCATTGCCAATGAATGCTAGTGACTGTTCACTGATCTGAAAACAACAAACTTAATGAAAATCTTATGGTAACTTTTGAATACATATTTTAGAAGACTAACAGCAGGTGCTGAGGAAGACTGCCTTTTTGCACGGGCCTGCAGCTGTGTTGTAGGTAACCAATTTGAGATTGAAATTACATTGTTGTTGGAATTTATTGCAAATAATCGTACAAATGGTCGAATTTCTGAAAATTATTTTTCACGCAATCTTAACTAAATACAAAAATGTTGCAAAAATTTTGCCTCCAAATGAAAGGTAACAATTATCATAAATCTTAGAGTGTTTTCAAAACCTTGTGAACTGCAAAAAAATTTTCATGTCCAAGTATAAATTAAATAATTTATAATAAAATATGAAAAGTTTCAATTTCCAAAAATTGTAATAAACTGTAGCCAAATTATTTGCTTGCTGAATACGGGATTTGGAATGATTACTACAACTTATAAACTGAAAAATGGTGCAGTCGTTTGTAGTTGAATAATACCACTGCTATCGATTGTAACAACATCTGAATATGCTTCAAGCGTGGGTTCGTTGTGGGCGGCTACAGCGCAACTAACACTGCCAGATTTCACACTAAAAGAGTAAAAGCGTGTAGTTGACGGAACTTCCGCGACTGGCTCCTTCATGCCATCGATTGTGCAATTAATCAAATAACCCAATGCATCACCATTCCATTCTGTTGGTTCATCCCAGAATAAATCCATCAGTGCTCGAGCACCATCCACTGTTTTCTATAGTTCTCATAAGTTTAATGAAAAGTTTTAATTTGCTTGTTTCTTACCAAAAAGATTAAATAGTTGCTAAACGAGTCAGATTACTGACTGATCAAAAAAACTTCCACAAAAAAAAACTAACAACGTTTACTCTTCGAATTTAAATTTGGAAGATCCTCCACAAAATGAATTATTAAACTTGAAATTAATAATTATTATATCAAGAAAAATGATGAATTAAATGTTTTGAAAATGTTGTCAAAAGTAATACTGATCCTATAATTATTATGCTAGTAATATTCAATCTGTAAAATAAATGAAAACCTAGAAGTTGATCTAGGATTTGATACAGGAAAATTATTAAATTTGATGTGACAGAAAATTAGACGACTACCTGTTGTGTGGCATAAATAGTAAGATTTGTTGGAGGAGCTGGTGGTTTTGTTGGAGCAATTAGGCCTGATTCATTTATCCACGCCATGTCCCATGCAGTGAAAGCTTCAACTTCTGCGTCATATTTCTGTCTAGAAGGCCATTGATGTAAAAGTGTTTCACTGATTCTATAATTTTCTGATAACGAATAATCAACGTTACGATCCGCACCACGTTTTTCCTTGTATAAAGTTATCTACAATTTCTCACATTCAATTTTAGTACATAAAAAATACAAAAAACTGCTTAACGAAAAAAATACAAAAATTTACAGATATTTATTATAAACATCTAGTTTTTAGCTTCCAATTTTCGATAATCAACTTAGATTTGTACGGTGTATCAGTATCATGGATATTTAAATTTAATATCGCAATAATGTACAGCTATTTTAGTTCCACCACAACTTCTACTTTTCGAATACGTAGAGACCAAAACAGTTTTCAAACATTTACAACTTTTTCAGAAGCTTTATCAACAGAAGTCAATAACAAACTTTGAAGATAATTTTTCCTTTTCCAAAAGTTGATTCAGTGCTCCATGTCAGCGTATTTCTGCCACTAGAATCATCGGCTGTCAAGTTGCGAACAAAACTAATTGGCTTGACGTGCTCCAAGTGTGATATCGGCGCAAGAAGTACATTTTTCAGCATTAAATTAATGTTCATCGAGCCAAGCTTTTTGTCACAAACACCAACCTCGCCTTCTTCTGTGATGAACACCAATTTCTCTCTTACAATAATTAGTTGCCGTAATCTAAATGAGAGCCACTGTATACGCTAATTTTGCACAGTAAATTATTTGCTTAGCTTTTAAGACGTTACTTCATATTACTTTCTCCCTCGAAATATTACTCTCCTACTAATTATTCTACAACTGAGATTGAGAACAGCTTAATTTATATAATAATATATCTATTATTATATAAATTTATATTAGCAAGACAAAACTGCAAGAATATGATTATTTTTGGTGCTAATGACTGAATGTCTAAAATACCACAAAAGCCTTTAATTATTATTCATATATTAAGTTTTGCTCTGAACCTTGCTTTTCCGTAATTTCACTGAATTTTTCATAGCCTTAATTATTATCTTTGAATTTAAGCTACACAGAATCAAGCAAATGATTAAAGCAAGGTTTACAAAATTCTTGAGCTAGATTTATTCAAATAACTAACACCGGAAAATTTTCAGAGGAAGATATGAAGTAGGGTGTACGAATGTCTTGATTCAGTGTAAACAAACTTGTACTACCATTTAAATATCGTATCAAATAAAAAACATCACCAGTCTCATCATCACCAGCTACTCCCACAACTTCACCACATTCACTGAACGATTCACAAGAATAAATTCTGAAACAAACAGCACTAAAAAACAACAAATTTACTTTTTAAATTGATAAGATATTTAGCTCCATGCTAGCATCTCAAATTCTCCTTTCAAAAATCTCCTTTTCATAATTAGAGATTCATTTTATTTTCTTTTTACCAAAATCAACTTTGTAATGCCAAAAAACTGCACACATTTATTTTCACGTTCTTTGCAAAAATGAAACAGAACTCGTTTACTCTTGATCAAACGATGATGTCAAACGATATGCGACTATCAAATAGTCTGATGCCACGATGATTAGAGCTTTACTTGGCATTATTGTAATGAATTTGGCAGTTAGCGTACTCAGAAAATGTTGATGAGTTCCATCTTCACGTATGCGAATGACTGAACTCTATAACAAGAAATTTTCGTAATTTTTAACTTAAATGACCTGCATAACTGCATAACGACAAATTTTAACTTTTTTAAAAAATGTAGAAAATATTACCTTGTTAGTTTTAGCTATATATAAAGAATTTAGCAATACATCATAAGCGAAAACACTGCTCTCTTGCTTTAGTACAGAATCAGCTGGAATAAAGCAGAATAGTTCATGAAATTACCAAATTTTATTTTGTATCTTCAAAATTGGATGCTTATCTGATAATCTCAAGTTTTTCCAGAATAATTGTATGGGTCAATCAACAATAACAAAATCATTTTCTTTTTTCAATAGATATATTAAAATCGAAACCCAAATTACACTTACGTAACGTAAAATTTTCAGTTGGATTTCCAAGTATATCATAATAATTGATAGCGTCTTTCGTTCCATTAAAAGCAATTACTAATGTTTCTAAAAACAAAAATCTTTTCGTTTGTCAAAAAATACAAATTTTATGCTTTCGAGAAAAAGTGTACTTATTCAAACATGAAATATTTTGCATTTTTGAAAGCAAAACGGTCAAAGTAAATATTTGATCCAGACTCACGTTTTTTTAAATTTTAAGAGATATTTTGTGAAATTATTTAAAAAAAAAATCACAGATAGTATGTTTTTTTTAGTGCGAAACTGATATATTCAAAGAAAGCAGTAATACCTGCTATTTTAAATACATATCAAAACTGATACCTGTAAATGGAGCAAATGCTGTATTGATAGCGTTAGCATATGGAGAACATATAGTACTGATGCATGCTCGAACAGATGCATGATACTCATAACCAGGTAAGACAGGAATGATAACATCTGTTTCATTTAAATCTTTTAATTCTATCGTCTTGCTTTCATCTCCATCACTGCCAATTATTCGGCATTCATATAACAAACGACGCCATTCACCTTGGGCTTAAATCTCAACTCATTTTTTACTGCAGAAGTTCGGCCAGCAAAGATTTAAATTTTTATATCTGATGAATCTGAATACTAACTGAATCTGCAGCTATGACAAAAAGCTACATTCATGTCAATCTATTTCGAATTTTAGTTGCAATTTTTCTGCATTACATTCCAAGATTATTTATTTAAATGCTCGTGATTTATGTAATCCTTGATATTTATGCTAATTCAGACTTGGAATAAATGAACTGATAAATTTATTTTTCAGAATCTTCTTGAAGTTTAAGATAAAAATACCTTGAAATGGAAACAATAGTGGCGGTTCCCATGCAATTCTGCCTGTGTTAGC